>BLKR01012592.1:0-18059 GCA_011170035.1 Teleogryllus occipitalis
TATGTATATATATATATATATATATATATATATATATATATATATATATATATATATATATATACACGAAGATTTTCGTATTATAATAATAATATATTATAGGGAAAAAGAGCAGTTGTAATACGAGAAAATAAAAACTGTTAATTACACAAGATACTCTTTTGTGATCACAATAAAAGTTCACAGATATCAACTTAGTTGTTAACTAATACACGAAAACATATTATCATATTTTAATTTTGCCTGAACATTGCACGGATTTTAACTATTTAAAAACTAATTTTTATAACGTTGAAACTATACTTTACTCGCATACTTTACGTTGATACTTAACACAGTTTTTACTGGTTTTTGACGAAAAATATAGAAATATTTATGAAATATATATGAAAAATTATGGGTGATAGAAACCTGCTAATATGTTTTGATTTAAGGGAAAATATTTTAACAGTAACATATTGTAAGTTGGTGGTATTATAATTTAAAGGAATATAATACCGCAAAATATTTAAATTTATTTTATCACTCTTTTTAATTCAATGAACATTATCTAATATTTTCTTGAAATCTTCCCATTGAAAAGGAAGGTTAAAATTGCTCCAGTGAACATTCATTGGTTCTCTCAGTTGTTCTTCCAACTGACAGCTGAGAACTTTTTTTCATGAATTTTAATGATCGACTCCACAACTTTTAATGACCGACGCTTTTCCACAACTTTTAATGACCGACGCTTTTATTTGGCCATTAACGAGCAGATGTTGCCGACGATATGTCAATAAGTACGAAGTCAGGCTAAAAATCAAATCGTCATACTTCAGTCATGAAAGAAATACCGTTTGGAAAATAATATATTTTACTGCGGCGGAGTTATGAACGTAGGTTGGCAGGAAGCATTTTTTGGAGAGCATAAAGCTTATTCCGAGTTTTCAATTTTTTTGTTCTTACTACATTCGTTAACCATTTTAATAACATTTACTTAAGCCAAATAAAATTCTGTGTTTGTTCATCGCGTAGTAAAATTTATTTGAAGATAACCACCAGACGAAACATAAATCACGACACAAGTGAAATCTACTAGTCAACAAATTCAATTAAATAACGGGAAAATAAAAATGTTGTTAAATAATTTATAGCAAAATGGGGATAATTTAAGAAAAAAGTTACCTGAAAAATTTTGCATTGAATTTGTGTCCTTCGCATCAGTGGTTATCCTAGCTTGCTACAGAGTCGTTGTCTTTTATGATGTCGTTACGCACCTCCATTCAGGTCGTGTTTTAGTGTTAGTACCACCAAGAGAGGTTGTAACATGAAAGAGCTGATACACTTTACGGCCCACGTTATTGGATCCAAACAATCAATAAACCTTTGCAAAAGTCTGGGGCGTCTTTTGACATAACGAACTGTCTTGTCGTTGGTGGAACTAATAATACATTTACCTTAATTTATTTTTTAACCATTTGCACATGGCACCAACCTTCACAAATGTTTGAATATTTGATAAATATTTGGTTATGTGAGAAGTTTGTCAGTTATTATGAATGTGGATATAAGATTAATGTTTTGTCGCTACAGTTGCTAGGAGTTTTACCGAAAATGATGTTTCTTGGAGTTATGGATTCAAATATTTCTCGGCCCATACACTAGAAATATACAAATAAATCTGAGTAAACGGGTATAAACAGATAATTCGTGAAAAACCACACCTACAAAGATAACTAGTGATGCTACAACTGCATATACTTTCTCGCATTATTTATAAATTTGTAATTTATTTAAAATTCAGAGAGTTCATCGAAAATGAGACCTGCACAATTCTCTTAAACTTTTCTTGTTATATCCGGGGTAAATAGTTGATGAAAAAATGGAGTGGTTTTTGAGTAAATGCTTTTTAAAACAAATTGCATTAATTTCAAGCACGAATTACACGATAACTGCTCTTTTTTGTCAAAACAAAATGTACATAATATTTTTAAAAAACTGTTTCTTTAAACCAGGTTTTGTTCAAGGCATAAATCTCTATCGTCAATTTTGTACTTTTGAAATGTTAAATATTTGCAATTTTAAAAATACAGAGATTGCTGGAAATGAGACTAATACCAATCTTCTTACCATTCATTACATACGAGGAGAGAATTTGCTAGAAAAAAATAGAGCCTATTTTTAGGGAAAATTATGTTAAAAAATGGCCTTATTTTACTCAAAATTACGGAAAAATAGCTCTCCGAAAAATTGTACATGCCCTTATACCTTCAAAAATCAAATTTCGTTTCGGGAAAATCTCTATCTTAAATATTGAAGAAGACAGTACAATGACCGCTGTTCTGAATCCAGAAATCTCAATAGAATATGTGTGTAAACTGGACCTCAACAATAAGACTTTAAATTAAGATGTAATTATGCCAGAAATGAGCATGAAGATGGAGGGGATGGAAATGATTAGGAGCAAACTCTTGTGAAACCGCTTTGTCTATTAGGAATTCCATTTGGATGGGACGGGAATCGAACTTTGGGCCCTGGTGTGGATGGACATCTCTACACCACTAATCGTTCCGTCAATTTAGAAGAATTCCAGAGCTTTTGATTTGTTGATTAACTGATTATTCTGTTTCCGGGAACGTCAATTCCTATGGTCATTAGTCCCAGGAGTGCAGTCACTTTCATATCCTGAGAGGTGGCGATGTCTGTCCCCCGCTAGAATGAGATCCGGCGGCAACCTTCATCGGCGCGGGATTCTTTCTCTCCAGGCATCTCCCTCAGCAAGGCACCGCCCCTGCCAGGACAGGACCCCCAACAATCTCCCGAAATTTGGAGAAGAGTGTATGCAGGGTGTGCCGGGAGGAAAAAACGAAAATTCGAAAATGAGCTCTTAAAACAATTTTTAGCATATTTTGTCTAATAAACTACTTGCATATTCTGAATGGCTGAGCCGCAATAACATTCAAGAGTTGGTTTGAAAAACTGCTTTTTAGGCACAAATTTGCACTGCGAGAACATATAAATACTCCAGAAACATGCAAATTGTTTATTATTTACAAAAGAAATGAACACACTTTTTTGTTTTGTTTCTATTTCCACATACCAGCATAACTGCTTTACAGGGATTGTTTACATTTAAATAACAAATCAAATCACAAACATACAAAAATAAATAACAGCGAAATTCATTTAAATCAACACTGGAACAAAAGGTAGCATTCATAAAATACAGTCATTCTTTAGATAAATAAAAATAAGGAAAGCTCAATAGGTTCCTCATTATTGTATGTTGGTTTTCAAGTTAAGTTGATTAAATACATATATTCACAAAGAAAACTTAACACAGAAATAAAAAAGCACCCAATTTACACATTTCAACTACTTTTTTGTTTCTCGGTTAATTTTTGTTTCTAAACAAATACGTACATTTCTTTTGTAAATAATCAACAATTTACATGTTTCTGGACTTTCTGGATTTTCTAAGCTTTCGCAATGCAAATTTTTTCACACAATGCATTTTTCAAACCAACTTTTGAGTGCTTATAGCGATCAGCCATTTAGAATATCCATGTTGTTCATTAGACAAAATATGCTTAACATTGTCTTGAGAGCTTATTTTCGAATTTTTGACGTTTCCTCCCCGTACACCTGTAGAAATAGTGCGTGTGTGATTCTAAACGAGAGAACGTTGAGGTCGGGGCGCGGTCCATGGTCGTTTGTTAGATGGTCTTCAGGCATGTGTCTGGCATTGACCAGAAAAACATCAGAATGCTATATTTCAGACAAGCCGGCTACTCGAATTCTCTTGCTCACCGAGGCTGAAATTGATGTGTTCTAAATAGTGTAAAAAATCCCTCACTGTCGAGACTCGAACCCTAGAACGTGCCAGTCAGACACTACCGGCAATGGTATGTTGAATTCAGCCGCTGACTGGAGGAGAGTTCTACCGGCCGGTTCTTCTGATCGGTAGTTTTGCGTGGTTACACAGATCAACAGCAGTCGAATGCCGAAGCAGTATTCTGGCAAACGCGTCACGGACCGCGCGCGATCTTTCCTCCCTCTTCCTCGATCTTTCCTCCCTCTTCCTCGATCTTTCTTCACCCCTTATTTACATACTCTTCCTCTCACGTGTACAACACTACCACACACGTAGAGAGACCAGTTGGGAGCTTAGAGCTTGTGCCGGCTGGGGCGGTGCCCCGCTGGTGGGTAATACCTGGTAGAGGAAGATATCTACAAGCCGACGTAGGTCGACACCGGATCTCGCCATCGAGTTGGGAAAGATCACCACCACCTCCCGCGACAGAAACGTGCACTACACTAACGGGACTAATGGCCTTAGCAGTTGACGCGCTGAAATGATGAATCAATCAATGAATCAACAAATCCCAGTGAGACACCGCAATGGCAACGTTGAGCTACCTCAGCCGCTTCCAGAGTTTCTGAAGACTTCAAGCGCCCACAAGTTTTCGCTGCACGGCTGTTTGTGCGAGGTGCCTGCGCTGAGAATGGCCTCAGCCCTTCGAGCCGGGCCAATGGCCTTGCGGCGCCGGCGAGGAAAAGGGTCCTTAATTAAGCCCTGCGGTCGCGCCCCGCGGCGCTCTCCCCAAGAAGAACGCGCAATAACGAGGGCAGCCCCCGGAGCGGGGAGGGGCTGGCGAATCGTAGAACGAAACACCTGAAAACCAGGCCACAATTGCCCATGTGAATGGATTTGGGAAGAAATAGATATATTGATAAGTGATTCCAGGCGCGTCAACTGCTAAGGTCATTATACCCGTAAGTGCAGTGCATGATTATACCGCGGGAGGTGGCGGTGATCTTTCCCCGCTGCCCTCCCCAATCAGGTATCTCCCACCAGCCGGGCACCGCCCCAGCCGGGACAACCTCTAAGCTCCCGACCGGTCTCCCGGCATGTGTGATAGTGTACTGTAAGTGTGTGTAAGGGATGAGGATAGGACAAGGAAGAGGAAGGAAAAATCGCGCGGTCCGTGGCCAGTTTTGAAAGGTTCTGACCTCCGGCATTCGCCTGATGTTGATCAGAGAAACCACGGAAAACTATCGATTATAGAACCCGACCAGTAGAATTCTCCTCAAGACAGCGACTGAATTCGCCTATCTTGCTATTATCGAAAATCCTGCCACCGTCGAGACTCGAATCTGGAACCCCCCGATCAGAGGCACTGCAGTATGATCATTTGATGCCTGAGCCATTTCTCCCGGTCTGTAGAAATAGAAAGCAGAGGATTTCTAAAGGGTAAGTTCTCTAAATTCGAATATCTTATTGAAATGATAAAATTCCCTACCAAACCAGAGCTTAGAATTGAATCAACCTACCAAAAATTAGAATTGCGTAATCTAAATGGCGGGAAAAAAATTAAGCGCATATATGTAGAAAGATGATTGTAAGTATTTCCGAGGTCGTTGAATTTATATCTTGATATTCAGCAGTAAAATGACGACAAAACAACATAAGTTCTGATATGTGCAAAATGTGCCTTATTTTCATTAAGAACATTCTACGTAATAAACAAAAGCATTGGTTGAAGTGATAACGCGTGCGATAAAAAATATAATCCAGACTAATGTTACAATGCAACGGTTAGAATTAATTCATAACTAATCTAACATTAGTAGGTTTAAAAATATCTCCTCGTTACAAGTGCTTTGTATTCAGAATTACAAAAAAAGTATTTTAAAACATATTTCTTGTTACAGAAAACGACAATTGATAAAAATCAATAATTCACGCGAATTCGTGAACAAAACCGGATGAAATAACTTTCTAGATGAAGTATTGTGCTTTTGTGTCTTCTAAACAGATTTCGTACTTCAAAATTCTAATTGCGCCCTTTCAATTTTCTCACTAAGGGCAAGTTTTTGGTTATATTTTTTTCCAGTGCGGCGTTCAACAACCCGTTCTGTCTCCTTCAACCAACCTAGCGTCCTACAACGCGTTCTAACCTAACAACGCCTTGTTTCCAATCTATCTTGCATTCTACAACGCGTTCTGCCTCCAGCTCCGCTTCCGTCGTCATCTCCCTGAATATAATGGCGCTCCTCGCTCATTCTAGCTATTACGGGGCCCCGGTTCTCCTTTTCCTTTACATCCTAGTGCAGGCATGTCAAGGTCGCAGGCAAGGTAACAAGCTTCTTAGAGCTCCCGAGCACTGCGCCCAGAGAAATTGGCGCGAAATTTAAAAGTAATCGTTGTACAAACGCGACGGAATGGTGGTACGTCAATACATACCTCACCCACGGCAGTTTTTGGGAGAAGTAACTTGACAGTTATTGTCACAAATTTGGCTACATTAATTATTATCTATTTCTTCAAGGCATATAAATGATCCATTAAAATAAAATAATACATCAGTCAGATTCAAATTCTCAATTGAGAGTTTAAAAAAATTGAAAAAAATATCATGATTTTGTAATTCTGTTTACTTAAAAGTGATATAAAAGCATGAACTTTCCACGTTCAGGTTAGAAGTTTTAACAGACAAATGTTCTTGTCTGTTAAAAGCGCTGTCCGTTCGTAAGCGAGAATTGTTCACTCATAGAGACTTGTTAATTTATTTCACATTATTTCTAAATGCAATAAATAACTGAATGATTAAATAACACAACACAAAACCAAAACAAGGAAAGAATTCTTCATTCAAAAATATTTCGGTCACCTAGGAAAGAAGATTTTATAAGGGAGAATTTAGTCAGAAAATAAACATCAAATAGTAATAAGTAGTGTAGAATATAAACATAATACAATTTTTGGTTATTTGATAGAGAAATCTGGCAAACATATTTCCGTATGAAGCCACTATTCACCGCCTCGCGCCGCTCCAGCTTGCGCATGTACACCCCTTTCTGGATTTGGAGGGGAAATGAGTGCGGGGTCAGGGGAAGTTGCCCGTGCTCATAGGAATGCCGAGTTCCCAAGTGGGGCAAGTAGCGCACGCGGTTTGATCTGCCTGCCCTAGTCGTTCATATATCCAATTATGTTCGAGGTTCTTTTTCTGCGTCATAACATCGCGTTCTATTGGCTATTAGGAAATTGCCTTTCCGGCCATCTCAGACCGTCAGAGTTCACCCTTCGAACATCTGCGCACTTGTAGCGTTCATAATTTACCGTAGAGAAAACACAACTCTATAAACGTCGAGTATATTTATGTTTGTATTTGACAAGCAGAAATACGCCCCGCAGTCGTCTTCCCACTCCATCAGCGCTGCTACTGGTGTTCTCGCGCCGTAATCGCCCCCTCATTGTCGTCTTATGTACTTCGATTTTTATTACTTGGTGCATGAGGGTTTGTCTTCATGATGGAATATGGCATGGCGTTTTGCATGATCGCGGTATCAATCAGAGCTGCTAATCAAGCGATATCAAGAGACACGACCGAGAAAGACGCGATAAGCCGTGCCATATTCCATCATGAAGATATGCCCTCACGCGCCATGTCATACAAATCGATTGAATGATGATTTTTTCGTGTTTCCGGGCGCGTCAACGGTTTTGGTTATTATTCCCGTAAGTGTAGTGCATGTTATTTTCTCGGGAGATGGCGGTGATCTTCCCCCGCTGGATGGCGAGATCCGGCGCCGACTAACCAGGACTCTCCCACCAACCGGGCACCGCCCCAGCCGGGACAAGCTCTAAGCTCCCGACCGATCTCCCGAAATATGTGGTAGTGTAGTGCATGTTAGTGTAAGTGTGTGTGTAAGGGGAGAGGATAGGCGAAGGAAGTGGAAGGAAAGATCGAGCGCGGTCCGTGGCCCGTTTGGTAGGGTACTGCTCCGGCATTCGCCTGGTGTTGATCGGAGAAACCACGGAAAACTACCAATCAGAGCAGCCGGCCTCTAGAATTCTCATCCAGACAGCGACTGAACTCGACCTAGCTGAAAAGCTAATGTCGAAAATCCTGCCGCCGTGGGGAGTGGGAACCTAAGACCTCCCGGTCAGAGGCGCTGCAGTGACATCAGTTGATGCACTGAGCTACCGCTCCCGGTATAAAAGTGGAAGTATAGCTCAGCTTGAGTTCCGTTCTGTCTACTTCCCGCACCGCCCGCTAGTCCTGTCCTCCTCAACCTCGCCCCGCGCCACATGCCAAAGCCCAGCTACAAAGAATCCCAGATGGATTGCGAATTGCATTTCACTGAAGCGCCGTATTGAACTGCAATGCCTTCTAGTGGAGAGCAACAATAAATTGAAGAGCATAAAATCCTTTTCCATGAAGAAACACTGAGGTATGGCAAGTGCCATGGAGATCGGTCAAATGATGTCGGAGTTAATAGATCTCGGACAAACCAACAAACATTTTTATACATAGAGATTATCTGGGAAAGTCTTGACTCCCTCACTGCCCTTCGATGAACAGTTTCTCCGTCCCCCCCCCCCGGGAGCTATTCTTCCACAGAAGAGGACACTTTCTTCCACAGAAGATCGCGACCCTACCTAAATCAGTGACGCTTGGAGTAGAAAATGTTTATTTCTGTTCGTTTTCAGCTTTTGTCGAACACTCCCCAACCATACATTTGGTCTCTGTCTCTTTCTATGTTTCGTCTCATTCTATTAATATGATGTTCCGTATGTCTCATCACAGTAACAAAGAGCATATCTCCATTATTGTCAATATTGTTTTTAGTTACTTGCCAAATAAACACTGTTCTGAAGATTATCTGTTTTTCTCATGACCCCCGAGTTGTCAAACAAATGACGTAAGCACACTTAACAATTCATCGATGAAGCAGTTTTGTAAATTCATGTAGTGAATTAATCAAGAATGGTTAAGAAGGACTTTATTCAGTAGCATCTGGATTAGTTTGCTTCTCAGGATGTAAACTGCTACACAGTTCCGTCAGTTGGTGAATGACTCCTTAAAAAAGCTAAAGCTTCAGAGAGTCAGCATAGCTAAGATAACACGCATGCCAACCAGCACTATTGCAATTGATAAGACTCTCGTTGAAGTTGATACAAACAAGATTTCATTGGAAATGGTGCAAAATTCATTCAATAAGATTTCTCGCAATTCCATTTATCAGTGAGCTGTGTGGAGAGCCTGTATTCCATTGGCGGCTCGTGCTTAGGTTGCACGGTTGTACAACCCCCCGAAATCTCATAATACCATAATAATATACAATTTACTTTTAATGACATTCAGTTTCCAAGATATTGCAGCAATATCGATGTACATGAAATCATTCTGAAACCAAAGAGCGTCCAACTGGCGCTCTCTCCGGTGTCTAGTGCCATGTCAGGAATTGCACCACGCTCTTGGCTGTATTACTGTGTTTACTCTTTACTCTTTGGTAATTCGATTTAACACGGAGACCCTACGGCTTTTTGGTTGGGCCACCAGGACAGTGGCGCGCTAGCGCTGCCCGGCGACGGAAGGAATCTCAGGGTAACACCCATAATCTGTCTTCGATTGACTCACCGCAACGTAGTTTTATGATTTTCGCTTGTTATTGAAAGTACACAAGTTCGGTCAATTATTAGCGATATTCAGTGATTTGTTTATTATATTTGGAGAATTTGTTTTCATTTGATATTAGGTTTGTTGTTTCAAAACATACAATTGATGAGTTCTTTGTGTAAAAGTGGCAGTTCTGAATGGAAGTCCCTCATAGTGTCTCGCGGGAGCCAGTGTAGCTGCAGCTGGCCAGCGGTGTGCGAATACGAATGGGTTCTTGTGAATACGAATGTGTGTCGAAGATACGTAAGAAGATACTAAAGAAGCATAAAATTATGTAAGTAGTGTTTCAATATAGACTTTTATTTCACTTAGTTTAAATTGATTTGATTTTCTTACATTTTTTTATGAATTCGTATTATGAATTTTGGAAATTACTTTCCGTCATTCGTTGGAGGTGCAACCTCCAGTCTCTTGGGACACCAGCCGCCACTGCTGTATTCGAGCTTTGACCCGGATGAGCACAACCAAGAGTCATGCACGCCGCATCCACTCATCGGAAAAGGAATTGCTCAGTGACGTCTCCTGCTAAGTGATCATGGGGATGTGATCAGTTTTATGGATTAAACAAGGTAGACCAATTAATTGATTGATTGATTTTTTTCGTGTTTCCGGGCGCGTCAACTGCTTTGGTCATTAGTCCCGTTAGTGTAGTGCATGTTTTTTTCTCGCGAGGTGGCGGTGACTTTTCCCCGCTGGAAGGCGAGATCCGGCGCCGACCTACCGTCGGCTAGTGGGGTTTCCCCCTAACCAGGACTCTCCCACCAGCGGGGCACCGCCCCAGTCGGGACAAGCTCTAAGCTCCCGACTGGTCTCCCGGAATATGTGGTAGTGTAAGTGTGTGTGTGTGTGTAAGGGGAGAGGATAGGTCAAGGAAGAGGAAGGAAAGATCGCGCGCGGTCCGTGACCCGTTTGTTAGGGTACTGCTCCGGCATTCGCCTGGTGTTGATCGGAGAAACCACGGAAAACTACCGATCAGAGCAGCCGCCAGCTAGAATTCTCCTCTAGACAGCCATTGAATTCGACCTCGCTATCCAGCTGGTGTCGAAAATCCTGCCGCCGTCGGGACTCGAACGCCAGGTGTTGATCGGAGAAACCACGGATCAGAGCAGCCGGCCGCTAGAATTCTCCTCCAGACAGCGACTGAATTCGACCTAGCTGAAAAGCTAGTGTCGAAAATCCAGCCACCGTCAGGGCTCTGCAGTGACATCAGTTGATGCACTGAGCTACCGCTCCCGGTATAGTAGACCAATTAAGGTGTCTATCCATATTGCGATGTACATACCTACTGTACCTTCTTTGAGAATCTTTGGGAATTGCTAATTGTGCATTGCTTAATCTGACAATAATAAACAAAACAATAATACGCGCAAGCATGTGTAGTGTGGTCAAACTACCCCTCCCCCAACCCGCTTTGGAGACCTCAGCCGTCAGCACGTGACCACTGGGAGACGATGGCGAAGCTTTGGGAGAGGGAAATACAGAAGCGCCAACGAGAAGTCCGAGATGCGACAGTCAGTGTCGCATCACCGTCGACCGAAACCTGCCATCTTGCACACAGCACATGGTGAGAGTTCAATGACGTCGGTAAAGAAGTGAAGCCATCGAAGGGATGTTTCTAGGCCTGTCACATCCACGGAGGTGACAGACGCCTACCAGAAAGCGCATGGGGAAAAAACGAAAAGTACAAACGGAACAGCGAGATGTACTTGAGGAATAGAAAAATATTTTTAACAAAAGTTTTAAACGAGACGAAAATGGGAATGCGACACATCACTTGCATCCATTGAGCCTACGCCACTGGAATTTGCTATTCAGCAACGCCGTGTGGCAATTTAAGTAAGGTGCGTCACCAAAACTATGAACTATAAATTCAACTGTTACCAGTTCTATTGTATAATTATATCAAATGCAAACTTCAATTTTATCGAATCTATAATAATTTTATTACCATCGCTTTATTTCATTTTTTATCAATCATGTTTAATCATTTCCTTTCATTCAATGAATAAAACTGGTAACAATAAATAGTATGTGCAATGTTATTGATTGTAATTACGCCGTTTTTCCTTTAGTCACTAATCCGTTTTCTTCATCTAATCAGCGTCAATCCTTTCCCCCTTTGCCCCCACCACCGGTTAATTCAAGGCCCGGTGCGGCATTAATTTTTTTTATCGGAGATGGGTTCTATTTTGTCTGCTGCCGCTGCAACCTCTTCCTTCCCCAGCCGTTCGCTCCTCTCTCTCTACACAAACATTGTGTGTTTCTTTCCATATATCTTGAATACATAACCTAAAAATGTAAGACGTGCACCTCAATCCGTTCCTGAGTTATTGATAAACAATCGTGTACCCTTGTATTCATGTATATGTTAATGGGATTTAAAACTCCAATATCTCATAATTGGCTCATTGACCTTTTCCGCTCACAATCATTTTTGTGGGTTGTAATTGGAAAAGCACCCCCTGACGGAATGGGTCTCTTGTGTTTCCTATTACTGCACTTCACGAATGATTTGCAAAGGTTCAAAACTCAACACATTATTTCCACGATTTCCTTTTTTAAAAGGAAAAACCATGAAAAATTACCAATCAGAGCAGCCGGCTGCAAGAATTTTCCTCCAGACATGGTTGAATTCAACATAGTTATGTCAAGTCGTAGGCTTCAACATAGTTATGTTGCTAGTATCAAAACTCCGCTACCGTTTTGTGACTCAAAAAGTTGTACTACATGTGAAGATAAGTTAGCTTAGCGAAACTTTCACCAATTTTTCGGGCACACACACACACACACACACAAATATATATATATATATATATATATATATATATATATATATATATATATATATATATTCGTATTACTTCAAAGCATTCCTTAAAATCGACAATCACTACATTTAACTACATTACAAAGAAACGTGTAATTGTACAATAACATTTATCTTCTAAATCGTTGCAAAATAAAAGGCAATTTTCCTTACTTTGAAAGAGCACTATCACGATTTAACGAACCTATTACTCTACTAAATGTTCAATTTTAAAGCACCTACCTACAAACGTTCTGGTAATTGCCAATTTTTCGCGTTCAGGCACAACACCGCCTCACAATCCCATGAATTGGGCCAAAGTAATGAAATTGGGTTTTCCATAATGGCAGTTCTTTGCAGAGAATACACATCTCTCCCTAATAACCGAATTTCCTCAATTTATATAATTAATAGATTTTGAATACTAGATTGTCGAACTGTACTTCAACGCAATTACGTCGTTCTAAATGAAAAGTTTATATAATAGCCTACGTTCTGATAGAATTGAGAACTCACTCAAAACTAGTCCCACGAGTTTAATAGTCTATAAATGCTCTTCCTTTCTGTACAATATTATATGATGTTCTTTTCAAAGTATCGATTTTACTTGTGTTTAAAAAAGTAGCACCTTTAAACCTGTAGGTATTAATTTGATAATTCATTATGGGCAATAATAATTACTAGGAAATCTTCTGTCCCATTCGTCCTTAAAATTTATTTCCATTCACTGAAACTCCCCAACCGCTACATTTCCATTCCTTCATTCTATATAATCACCCTGATAGTCTCAAAAGCTAAAATCTATTCTTTCCTGCCGAGAAAGATAGAAAGTTATTCATCTCAACACCTTTAAATCTGTCTGTATCTATACATCAATCGATATCGGAAATAAGAAGCGACAGAGAATCTGCCGTGCCGCCAGATTTTCTCCTCCTTCAAATCCATTTCCTTTCATGGATCTCACCTGCCTCTGTTTTCTTCATCACCGAGTGCTGTGGGCTCATCACCCAGGGCGCCTCTCCGCGTGAGGGCGGACGTTCGGCAATATGGCCCTGCGGGTGAAGGATCCGCTGAGAGACGGGAGAGAGGATATTGCTTCCCCCAATGACTCGGGTAAACTCTATCTCCGGTCGCTGTCTCTTTCGGTGGCGCACGCGGTACAGAGGTGGAGCAGGCCCCGCTTCTTCTGCACCCAACCTCGTTATTGTTGGCAGCCTCAGGCCCTCAACACTCAAAAGAAATTTTTTTGTAGAAATAATTGGTCGAAATAATAGTAATTTGTTGAATGTGGCGTCGACGACACTTAAAATTGTTTTAAAAATATTTTCAAAAGTTCACGTCAACAAACTTTTTTTTTTTTTTTTTTTTTAGAACGTAATTACGAAACTACAAATAAGGTGGCAAAAATGTGTAAATAATGGTAGAAGCTATGTAAATAAGTCTGCCTTGTTTTTGGTTTATTTAATATTCAATAAAATGTTTTGCAAAAATTCTCGTTCATATTTGATCCACCTTCGTAGATATTAAGTTGAATATATGACATCAGCAACGAGCGTTTTTGGCAATAGTAGGATGAGAAAATATTCCCGTGTATTACAAACCATTTGCAGAGACAAATCAAGTACAGATCTTGGCTGTCATCCTTTATCGTGTCGTTCGTAACGGAATTGACTTACTGTTGCGAGAACATGGAAAACGATTATTTGAATAACGAGTATTTTCCACACTGAACTCAAGAGATCACACACAGGCAGTGAAGCTACCGAAACAAAACAAGACACCATCTTAGCATTTCTTCAATGAATCAATTTCAGCTGCCAAGGTCATTAATCCCATAAGTGTACTGCATTTTTTCTCTGTAGGTGGTGAGAATTTTTCCCCTGCTTGAAGGAGGGATTCAGCGCCGACTTCCGGGGCATTTGGGGTTTTCCCTCAACTAGTTATCTCCCACCAGCGGGGCACCGCCACAGCTGAGACAAGCTTTAAGTCCCCACAATTTTCTCCAGGCATGGGGTAATGTAGTGCATGAGTTTGTAAGTAAGGTATATAGATAGGACGAGGAAGAGTAAGGAAAGATCGCGCGCTGCCCGTGGCCCATTTGATATGGTGCTGTTCCGGAATTCGCCAGGTATTGACCGGAAACCACGGAAAACTACCGATTAGAATAACTTGCCCGCCAGAACGCTTCCCGAAATGAAAACCAACAACACAGAAGTAATATTCCTAGAACAATTCTGAGGATTATAAACAACCAGCTTTTTAAAGAAACGAAAATCAAATTATTTAATTTGAACAAATAACTCAGTCATTTGGAATGAACATTATCCTTCCATATGATCTGTATAACAATCCATATACACTTCAGAATTATATATATATATATATATATATATATATATATATATATATATATATATATATATATATTGTAACCCGTCGGCGGTGGGTCGGGGTTTTGCATGCTCAATAATACACAGATGGGCATTTCAAGATAATATTTACTTATTCTAAAATATGATTATGATGATGATGATTGGCATAACAATGATTTTTACAAATGAATTTACATGTTTGTTTTTTTGTACATCGGCGGCCTCTTATTTACTTTAAAATGAAATTTGATACAAAAATTGAACACAAGTACTTGGCCGCTACCCTCGTGCCTGTTTACCGGCACATCCGCTACAGCTCCGAATATCTAAAGTTCGTCCGCACTTACGCGGGAAACAAGGGCTGAGCGTCACCTGGCTGCACAAAACTACTTATCTGGTACTCTTCTGAGGCGTGATGTCAGCAGTGGTGAGTGATGCATTCCCGGGCTGGAGTCGGGCGGCTGTGGCGCGTACTCAGGCGGAAGCCACCAGCAACACGCTCCCTCTGGACCCAATGCTGCTCTGGCGTCGTCCACATTTCATGACACGCGACCCAGGTCACAACGTCTCGTTGCCGATCGTAAACAATGGTGATTCCGCGCTCGGCTTGCGGTCTCCGGAGAGGAAGTTCCTTCCGGTAGCGAGTCTAATGAATTTCACCAATGATGTGACATTGCGCAGAGCAAAAATCTCGAATGAAGCGCCAAGTCAACTAGCGCACGTTTTGAGAGTAATCATTTCAGCTCACGTGACTAATTAAGTTTATGCGGCGCGCGGTAGAGCAATTGTCTCCCACCGATCTCTGGACACAAGTGTCTCTTGCCGATCTCTAGATACGAGTCTCTCTCACCGATTTCTAGATACAAGTGTCTCTTACCGATCTCTCGATACAAGTCCCTTTTGGGCGGCGCGCTACCACGAACGAAGGCACCTCTTCCCTCTCCACGGACCGGGGGCCTGTCTTCGATTCGCTCGCCCTTCGCTAAAGAGGCGGCACTTGAGCCAATGGCTCGCGAGCTCGCATCGACAGTGTGCGGCATTGTATGCTCGAAAGTAGGTCTCGCGAGTCCACAGGTGACCACGTGCGCATAACGAAAGGGTGGTATATTGGCGCGGCACGTCCGAAGACGGTGACACATGTTTCCCCGCCTTCGCGCCTCGGTCACGGCGTTTTACTCCTTTCTTTTCGGGTGCCGGCGACGGTTAGCCCAGGCCGTTCTTTGATTGACGTTATTGCTTTATTGCCCTGCCTGGTGCCTCTCTCCCGGGTGAACACTTGAGCAAAACGAATTTTGATGCTCTTTTAATCATCACGTCTGTGGATCGGACTCAAAAGGCATACCCAGCGAGCGCGGGACTCGACGCGGCACGCGCCGGTGCGTCTCGGTAGCACAATGCTTTTGACGGTCATAAATATGTCTCCGAGTTCGGCTGAGGGGGTGATGACGAGGGGTTGGCAGAGACCGGTGGTAGGGCTTGGCCTCGATAATTGTCGCTTAGTGTGGAGAGGCTATTGAGTCCGCGGCACCCAGGGACGGTCATAAAACCTTTTGAACGGCGCGGCCACGCACCTAAGCGGGTGGGGCGGCGGTCGGCATACTATGACCAGTATTTTATTTTATTATATTATTATTTCGGAGGACGTACCGTTACAATATATATATATATATATATATATATATATATATATATATATATATATATATATATATTGTGACGTCACGGGATTAAACAAACCCGTAACGCCACCATAAGCCACGAGAAAAGCCCAGAACACAGAGAAATAGGGTACGCGGTGGAGCGATGGTCCGAGAAAGCGACATCTACCCGCAGATTTTCGCACTCCGATGTCCGAAGTTACGGATAATGTTTTTCTTGAGAGGGCGCGAAGGAGGAGAAAATTCACCCCTCCAGAAATTTCCCCAGGCGGAGTCACATAAATACCGCGACGCGCTTCGGGAGAACTCTCTTTCGATTTCGACAGCGACGGCGACGCAACCTAATTCTTCGGCGATAGTCACTGGTTAGAGCAGGAGTATATTTTAACTTGCTTAGTTAAAACTGATTTGAGAAACGCGTTAAGAAGTGTGATAGAATTCAGAAGTGAAGTGCATGTACAGTGTTAGCACTAACATTACGCGAGAAAGCAAGCGATGTGATTGCTTGAATCTGAAATAGTTTCATACTTGAAATTAATTCGCGCAGAAGGACTTTAAACGAAATCCAGCATTTAACTTTGTACGCCACGACCACGCACGCTCAAAGTGTGGTATGTCGGACGAGTGCTAGAAGTATCCAATTCAATAACGTTAGTTATTCAAAGCTGGAAGCGCGAACAACGGGTACGCGGCACGCAGAAGGACGACTCCAGTGAAGACCCAAGCGTAGGCGAGAAGGACTTGGACCAAATACGTGGATGATACGAGCCCGGAGATCGAGAGAAGGGTCTGGAATTTGGACGAGTGGCGGAATCCGGAGAATCGGGAGAAGGAAGTGGTACAATCGTGGAACATCGAACCAGTCAAGTGGCGCGGCGAGGACTGCGAGCGACCGAAAACCCCAAGGTTAACTGATGGCGAGCGGGAAGGAGATGTCGAGGTAAAGAACTGGCAACTTCTATGCGGCAATCTGTTGGGAAATCGTGTAGCTTTAAAATACCAGGCGAAGCGTCCTAAAAATAGGTGAAAGTTCCAAATAAGAAACTGGGAGAAATATTCCGAACGTATGAGCGGCAGTTTAGATTTCATTCGCTGTACGCACTAGTAAATTTCTTCGAATGCCATACCTTGTACAATTTTCCTAGAGTGAATTATGATTTTCATGTAGTGTAAAAGTGATCTTATTTGAAAGTCATGCTTTCATTGTATTATGTCAGGTGATAATTAGTTGTTATAATTTGTAAAGGGTCCAATTTAAGTAAAGTGTGTGTCACGTTCGTTCTTTGGTTTGAGTTCACAGCATTGTAGTAAATGTGCAGCTTAAGGCCGATACCTGTGAACAGTCCATGGTAGAATAATTGTAGAGAATCATTTAAAGGGCCGTGCACGGAGAACACTTAAGAATAGCAAGAGTTGAATGAGGTACACGAAAGTAATTCAGAAAGAGGTAGAAGCAAAAGAATCGTGAATAGTAACTATTGAAGTATTCAGGCAGTCGAGGTGACGCCTATACATTTTGTGGTTGTGTTCTTTTTGTTTTCTGTTGTCTTTGCAGTGACCATCTACGCAAAATGCATACTTTATTGTATATTTATGCCACTGTGTAATTTTTTCACTGAATATATACTTATTTTACCAGAATTTTACCTAATTCATTGTGTCAAGGGTTCAGACCTTTCTCATACCCGAAAGATCCTGCTTCCTGAGAATTCAAAGCTCGCTTCACGAGCATTCATTCTTTCACACTCTATCGCCACCGGCTGGAAGGTAGTAGGTG
>BLKR01012593.1:0-18058 GCA_011170035.1 Teleogryllus occipitalis
ATTCACAAAATTGATTTTAGAAAACCGTAGGGATTACTTACATATTAATTGATAACATTTGGCATAAACAAGCATGGTATTAATGCCATCTCATGCCCTCTGCCAGAGAAAATTCATATACAGTGTCCGAAGAACCGGAAAGGAAGATCAGTTTTCACTAGGGTACATTTCTCCCTATGGTGATATTTGGCTCAGGCAAATGAGACAGAGCATATTTGTTCAAGAATTTTAACTTTCTTTTGGGAACATCCCTTAAGCTGGAAATGAAAGGAACAGAAGATCTCAACAGGCGATTAAACATCTCCTGGATTGGGTGCAGTCTTGAACATGTTCGCGAGAATCCTTCTCCATACCGTCTTATATCTTTGTGAATAGATTCTATGCATTATTACCATGAATATTTGGAACCATATTTCTTGGCAGTATCCAGTGCGTACTAAAAAAAAAGTTGTTTAGAAAGCTCTACATCCAGACCAGTTTTCTTTGAATTGCATTTGAATAAGTTTCTTGACTATATTCAAATTGTAGTTGCAGTATTATTTCATAAAAATAATATAATACTAATTTTATAACAATAACAATCTAATATGAATAATTGTTGGTATGTAACTTAGGAGTTAAGTAAACAAATATTACTTTACGATTAATTGTATTTTTGATTTATTTTTTAAAAGTGGTATGATGAGTGTCTTTGATATCACGTACGTATTTGACCTTTCATCGACCGCACACCCTTCCTTAAGACGAGTTTTGATGATACATATTATGTAAATATTACTTTATGTACAATTTTAATGAAATAAAATGTGCGTAATCCAGTCCAGAAGATGTAATGTATATAAATATTATGTTCATGTAATATCAGTGAATAGTTACAAAAATTAAAAATATTAATGTTTTTGTTTATAATATTGAGTAAATTTGTTATTTCAGTAAAAGGGATCAAAATTTTCCGCTAGAAGCAGCATTGTAAAAGCAGTTCCCGTTCTCAGGACGGATCTCGACGAGTCATATTCGGCGATCACGCGTGCTTGACGAAAAGTTAATTCTTTGTATTTACTAATGGGGCAAGTTGGGGCATGGTTTTATAACTGGATTCGAAAGAGGATAGATTCAGCTAGTAAATGAAATTAGAAACATCGCGGAATTCCGCGAAATTGGTAACTTTCAGCCTACGCGAACTTATGAGTAATTAAAATTATTGTATTAATTTCATGCATTTTAATATTTCATCCCACGTCGGTATTATGCATTAATGCATTATAAAACTAACATGAAAATACTCTACAAACCTTCAGGAAGAGAATCCATACTGCCAGTTTTCTCTGCACAACTTTGTATGGCCACCACTTACAAATAAAGACGGTCTCTCTGTGTTACTCTCGCACTGCAGGTCTACCGGACGCCGCGAAGGGTAAGTTCGGGTGAATACTGGTGCCAGGAGAATTGACCCAGAGACACGAAGTGGGCAGAAACAGATGCCCCCAAGTATACAGTGTGTCGTAGTATTTGCAAAAGTTCAGTAAACGCGATTTCATTTTTGAGGTTTTGGCCAGGATTTCGGGAAAATGCACCACCGTGCGGCGGTGTACCTTCCCCGTTAGTTGGAAAGATCCAGCGTCGGTCTTTACTTCACCCCCCCTCCCATCAGACCTCCCCACACCGTGGACCGTAAGCGATAGCTCAGGGCATCAACTGATATCACTGTAGCGCCTCTGACCGGGAGGTCCTATGTTCCAGGATTTTCGACACTAGCTTTTCAGCAAGGTCAAATTCAGTCGCTGTCAGGAGGAGAATTCTAGCGGCCGGCTGCTCTGCTCGGTATTTTCCGTGGTTTCTCCGATCAACACCAGACGAATGCCGGAGCAGTACCCTAACAAAAGGGCCATGGACCGTCCGCGTTATTTCCTGCCTCTTCCTTGTCCTCTCTTCTCCCCTTACACACACACACACACACACACTTACACTAACATGAACTACACTACCACACATTCCGAGAGACCGGTCGGGAGCTTAGATCCGGCTGGGGCGGTGCCCCGCTGGTGGGAGAGTCGTGGTTAGGGGGAAACCCCACTATCCGACGGTAGGTCGGCGCCGGATCTCTCCATCCAGCGGGGGAAGATCGCCGCCATCTCCCGAGAAAAAAATGCACTATACTAACGGGACTAACGATCAAAGCAGTTGACGCTCCCGGAAACACGAAAAATCAATCAATCCCACATGTGTGGTAGTGTAGTGCATGTTAGTGTAAGTGTGTGTGTAAGGGGAGAGGATAGGACAAGGAAGAGGAAGGAAAGATCACGCGTGGTCCGTGACCCGTTTGGTAGGGTACTGCGCCGACATTTGCCTGGTGCTGATCGGAGAAACCACGGAAAAACTACCGATCATAGGAAAAGTTCTGTTGAATTCTCGTCCAGACAACGGCTGAATTAGACCTAGCTCCTGTAGAAAATCCTGCTACCGTCGGGACTCGAACCTCAGAACCTCCTGGTCAGAGGCACGGAGGCAGTGATATCAATGATGCCCTGAGCCATCTAAAACGGGAATATCCGCGATGAATTATGGCTAATAGGGATCAATGGAACAACCTTTTCGCTTCCTCATCACAATATACACATTGATATTAACCCTTAGACTCTGTTTGGGGCCTTTTTTGATCTCAGAGGCAAATAATGTTTTGCTACACATTGAAAATTATTCTCATTAACTTCTCTCTTTAGATATTATTTTTTTATAAACTATTTTACATTGTGTTGTAAACTTTATAGTTTTTTAAGTTCTTTCTTTGTTGGAAATGATTTTATTTGAAAGCGATTGGGGTCTGAAATGCCACGTTTGACATCTAAATTACAAAAAGAAAAAAATCTTTAAATGTGTCCATTTCCGTTTTGTAGTATTCTGTTTCGGTTTATGAGTGATAATTTTGGGTATTTGTCTATTACGATTTGGTAGGTCTGCATCAAACATTCTCACGCTGGTAAGGTACACATATGAATAGGTTCACTTATTTATAGTAATGAGGATATGCTGGATTATTTTCTGGAAACATTAGTCTTTATTTAGTGCGATGTAGTAAATAAAGCAAATAAATGTCATCACTTTCTAAATTAATAATTACAAAAAAACATCCGTGCATCAAACGTTTCTGAACTATTGTGTAACAGGTTTGGGGTCAACAAAGATCCCAAATAGAATGCTCGTAAATAATGGAGAAATAGAGTCGATCGACTAAGCTTTCTCGTCTTCAGAAAACGCCGAACATCCGTGAAAAGCTTCTGTTCACAACAAGCTTCTTTCCCAACCGCTGCGTGTTGTTTGCAGTGGCGGAGTTTTGCTACGGCGCTTGCATGTAGTTTTGAGCGGCAAACGGGATATCCGCCGACAGGCACTATTTTATTCCTCATAAAACCTTACGCGCGCTCCAATATTAATCTGCTGGATTTACAAGGCTTTCAAAATGTTTATAGAGCAAGCGCATGCACGGGGCTCGACGCCCTCACTCGCCCCACCCCTCCACCCTCGGCCCCCACCGTCCTACTCCACTCAGCTCTCTCCACTCCCATTCACTCTTACTCCGCCACTCTCCGTCGCCCCTCCCCTTTTACTCCCACACGCGTGCCTTCGCCCCGCCCTGCCCCAGCCATTCCAACCAACTCCACTCCTCTCCCATCCACTCTCACCCCGCCACTCTCCGTCGCCCCTCCCCTTTCACTCCAACACGCGCCCCTTCGCCCCGCCCTGTCCCGGCCTTGCAATCCAACTCCACTCCACTCCCATCCACTCTCACCCCGCCACTTCTCACCTCTACACGCCACTCTCCGTCGCCCTCCCCTTTTACTCCCACACGCGCCCCTTCGCCCCCCCCCGCCTCGCTTTCTGCGCCCTCCACTCGCCCCACCCTCACCCTCGGCCCCCACCGTCCCTCCCTCAGCTCTCTCCACTCCCATTCACTCTCCACTCCGCCACTCTCTGTCGCCCTTCCTTTTACTCCCCACACGGGACGCCCGCCCCGCCCCGCTCTAGCTCTCCCGCTCCACTCCACTCCGCTCTCTCCCCTCGCATCCACTCTCACCCCGGCACTTCGCACCTCCCCACGCCACTCTACGTCGCCCTTCCCCTTTTACTCCCACACGCGCCCCTTCGCCCGCCCCGTCCCGCCCCGCCCTGGCCATCCAACGCTACTCCACTCCCATCCACTCTCGCCCCGCCACTCTCCGTCGCCCCTCCCCTTTTACTCCCACACGCGCCCGTTTCTCCCCACCGCGCCCCGCTTTCTGCGCCCCCACTCCAAAACGTCCCGTATCGCCTCGCCATGACCTGTCTCGCGTGTCTTCTACCGCCTCCATTCCCCACTCCACGTCACTCTGGCCAGTTGTCCCCAGCCCTGCTCTTGTCTGATCAACTAAAGTTAGTCGCCGAATCGCCCCAGACAATGTCTTTCTCGGGACGGGCCGTGTCGCAACAGAGGCAAACTTTCGACACTAGTGACACAGCTTCGTGGAATTCAGCCGATGTCTGCATGAATATTCTGAGAGTTGGCTGCTCTGATCGGTGGTTTTTCGTAGTTGGAAATTGATTTTCGTAATAATCAATACCAGGTGAATCCAGCACCAATACCTTAATAATAGGACTACAAACCTCAAGCTTCTCCCACATAGTTGCACCGGTAACGGTAGCTCAGTGCATCAACTGATTTCACTGCAGCGCCTCTGACCGGGAGGTCCTGACGGGGGCGGCAGGATTTTCGACACTAGCTTTTCAGCTAGGTCGAATTTAGTCGCTGTCTGGAGGAGAATTCTAGCGGCCGGATGCTCTGATCGGTAGTTTTCCGTGGTTTCTCCGATCAACACCAGGCGAATGCCGGGGCAGTACCATACCAAACGGGCCACGGACCGCGCGCGATCTGTCCTTCCTCTTCCTTGTCCTATCCTCTCCTCTTACACACACACTTACACTAACATGCACTACACTACCACATATTCCGGGAGACCGGTCGGGAGCTCAGAGCTTGTCCCAACTGGGGCGGTGCCCCGCTGGTGGGAGAGACCTGGTGAGGGGGAAACCCCACTAGCCAACGGTATGTCGGCGCCGGATCTCGCCATCCAGCGGGGGAAGATCTCCGCCATCTTCCGAGAAAAAAACATTCACTACACTAACGGGACTAATGACCGAAGCAGTTGACGCGCCCGGAAACACGAAAAAATCAATCAATCAATCCCTCATATTGTTTCTTTCTTGTCCCTAACAAACTCTTACAATCTCCAATACCTTTCTACACCTGTCGGGAAGCCACTTGGGTACTTGCAGCTGGTTTCGGCTGGCTGGCTTGGTGCTTCGCTGATGCGACAAACCGGCAAATCGAAGTGTAGGTCGGCGGTGATTATAACGATCAGAGGGGACGTACCATCGCCACCTCCCGGGATATAACATAAACTACGCTTATGGGACTAGTGATCATAGCAGTTGGCGCCCTCTGAAGCACCAATCAAACGCACCCGTTCCGTCTCGCACCGCCCGCCGTGCCTCGCTCTGCACTCGCATCCGCCCCAGAACGCCCCAATGAGAGCCAACGAAAGACCGGCTCTAAACGCTCAACTGTGGGGTTTATTTCAGTCTGCAAGTCAGTGGATTGTTTGTAAACTGAGGCTGCAAAGCGACTTCTCATCGACTAACTTGACCAGTTCATTGTTGTAGTAAGAGCTATATAAATTGAATGAAAGATTGATTACATAAAAGTGCTTTGTAAGATTTTAAATGAGTAAATGTACCTTTACAAGTTCCGAATTGAATATTGTTCATGGTTTTTCTCCCACCTCAGTCAAAAGTGATCTTCTGACAAATTAAAGCAACACATTACGGTTTTAAGGCGACATACTACGAAAATATAACGTTTTTATCAAATGACAGAAAATACATTACAAACTTTGGGATATACGGCTTACCGAAAACTTATCTCGGCCCAGTCTTGGGAAAAGCGGAATTTGAATGTTGTCCTAATTTGGAGGAAATTTCCTAATTAATGGTAAGATAGAAGACCAGACGTCGTACTTTCAGTCAAACGTAAATCCGTATGACTTGCGTGTACTAACCTAGTCGTGCAGTAACAGCACATACTTTCTCGACTTATTGGGAACGTTCAGGTAATAGGGCAGACGGGCAGTCGGACGGACAACCCGCCCAAACGGTCACCCGGACACATGGATACACGTTCAAACGGACACACGAAAAGACAGACTGATAAAGAAACGAACTGTTTGTAATCTAGTGGTGTCAAAAAAGAGCGGAATTTCACGCTCTTAGTATCTGATGCGTATTATTATTATTATTATTATTATTATTATTATTATTATTATTATTATTATTATTATTATTATTATTATTATTATTATTATTATTATTATTATTATTATTACTATTTTATTGTTATTGTTATATTATTGTTATTATTATTATTATTATTATTATTATTATTATTTGAATGCTGGTCTCTTTTTTTAGCCATTTTCAGGATTATCTATTATTCCATTGTAGAATCTTTCCAAATATTTGTGAGATGAAGTTAATTATTTAAACCAATAATTGTTCGCTTTGTGAATGCCTGATGACTTTCATTTATGCAGTTTTTCTGTGCTTGTTTTTTACCTCCTCTTCTGAAATTGGTTGCCATTCCATGATCTCTGGTATTTCATTTTCTAATCTCTCTTTCTGCTTCTTAATTCATTTTGCACTCTCATGGTGATTTTCGTCTTTCTCCCGAATACTCGTCCAGTACTCTTTCATATCTTATTGTGAAGATTACTCTACAGCTCTGTGGCCCTTAGGATCATTTAGTGTGGTGTAGAACTTTCTTTGGTTTTCTTGAAAGAGTTTGTTCTGTAAAAATTGATTTTTTTAGTTTTTAATTTTTTTAAAATTCGTATACTCATTGCTGATATTTTTTGTTTTATTTCTTCACCGTTTCCTTGTCAGTTTCTGAAGTTATTTGGCGTTTATGAATCAAATTGGCTATCTTGCAACTATTTTTCTTCACATTAACTGTTTTTTCTATAAAGAGAGGTAGTTCTCTTTGGAGATCTGCAATTTTTTGTTCTAGCCTGAATTTCAATGCTGGGATATTTTCATTTTTCTTGTGACCTGTTTTTCCATGCTTGGATGTTTTCGGTCATCCTGTTTCACTTGCTTGTTTTTCTGATACTTTATCAGTTACCTCCTTAACTGTAGCATACATTATCTCATTTAGTTCATTAAGGTTTATTGGATCATTTTGCTGCAATAAAGTCTCTAAAGATTTATTGGCTTCTGTTACTACTTGTTCTACTAATTTGTTATATGGTAGGGTGTTTAGTCTTTCCCTTTCTTCCATAGCAGTGTCTTTAATCTCGTAGAGCGTCTGTTTTATTTCATCTATAATATCTTGTGTTGGTTATTCGGTTTATTGTGTCTGGAGTTGTTTGTTCTCCTGTTGTTTCGTTGTTTACTTCCGTGGTGATGCTGTCACTTCTGTTTATCGTTGTCGCTTCAACGCTTCCTCTAATCTCTTCCATTTCTGCTGCTGTTACTTTATTATTTTTGATGACATATCGCCTTTGATTTGATAACATTTCAGATGTCATTGTTGTCCTGGTGTTTAGATATCGGTTCCTTCAGAAGTCAAAGACGTTTGTCTCATTAGGAATCCCACTTTTTTCAAGAAGGAAATAACATCATAGAATCTCCATAAGTTCATATCTCCTCCGAGTTTGTGTTGACCTTTTATTATTTTATGCTGTATTGTTTGTGTTACGCTGTATTGTGCATTCCTGTTCATATTGAGTTTCCTCTGATTAGTTACAAGAAACACTATTTTGGAGAGAGATTTACTACTTACAAGTGTCATCCTGTGAATGAGCATAGTCATCAGGATGCGTCTTCTGCGTAACCCTAGGATAGTCGATTTGGGTATTAATATTTCTGAAGTGTTTTATTTTTCTACGTATCATTTTGTTCCCACGAGTATCTAAGGATAAAAGGTCTGTGGTAGAGCCCCACCACAGAAGGGCAGAAGACCCCACTACATTACCACAGAAGGACTTCGACTGGAGGTCACCGTGTATCCAGAAGGAAGCGTTTGCAACTGACTAACCCACAGCCATTCATCTCCTGAGCACGATGTATTCCACCTTGAGATTGGGGGATTTTCTTTTGGAGCTCCTCTGCTCTAGATCCGTCGTGTCCTGCAATAGCGGGGCCTCCTCGTGCTGGGTGTGGTTCTTCACTACGCACGGACAGTTTTGGATGCAGCGTCACCAGAGGCACAGATCTTGCATTCTCTCCTCACTTCCTCCTTGGGGCTGGGGAGAACCAGTGTCGAGTCGACCCCAGACAAAGGTACTATTTCTCCCAGCCTCCTCGGTCCCAATTGTTGTTATTGTTATTGTTGTTATTTGTGTCATGATTATACCGCAATTTCGGTTCATATAATATATTTCAATTATCATTTGTAAAACTCATTCCAAATCGTAAAATATTAGATGTGGAAAATTATGTTTTTAATAATAAAATAATACTTATACTCTCATATTATAACAGTTTATGAACAGAACCTGGATATGAAAACCATGGAAAGAGAAAGGAAAATTGATGAAATATACCTTCAGGGACTGGAAGATACGTTAAGGAAAATTAAAAATAGAAAATCTAGTGAAAGCGATGGTATTAAAGGGGAAATGATCAAACGTGCCTCAAAAAGTTTAAAAGAGCGGCTCTTACACTTTCTCAATTTATATTGCAAGAGTACACGTTTATCTAATGATTGGAATATTGCAAAAATACGTCTTTTCTTTAAGAAAAGTGACTGTTCTTCCACTGAAAATTGTAGAGGAATAAGCCCTTTAAATGTTGGTTACAAAATATATTCAAAAATACTCCCAAGCAGTTTCAATTTACAATACTGCAGAAACCATGTTATTAGAAGAACAAAGTGGATTTAGAAAAGGCAGGTAGTGATTTTACAACAGTTTTATGATAAAAAAGATCATTGAGAAACATAATTTAATAAAAGGGCACACATACTTCTCATAAATTACGGAAGATATGTAATGAGGAATTTAATTTGAATATTTTTCAGTCAAAAGGTTTTCATACAGAATTATTGAGTTGGAAAATAATATATCTAACTATTTAAAATTAAATTACTCTGAAAACGCAGAGAACAAGAAAAAAAAACAGAAAAGAAAGAGAGGAAGATCGTGAGATCAAAGAAAAACATACAATTGTAGTGTCCTTTGATTTAGAAAATGTGATAGGAATTCCGAGAGCAAATATTAGTAATTTCTTCTACAGTAGAAAATTAAATTTATTCAACATGACAGTTCATGTTTTCCCAACCAAAAATGTATATAGCGCAGTGTGGACAGAAATGGACACAGGACGTTCTGCAAATGACATTGTAGGTGCCGTTTCGCAAATGTTGGAAAAGATAATTCAAAACTCACCTATGGTAAAACATGTTATAATGTGAAACGAGAGCTGTGTACCACAAAACCAAAATCCGATGATGTCTCTGACCATGAAAGACTTTCTCAGACGAGACCCACAAATCGATGACATAGTTATGAAATACTTTACTGCTGCTCACTCGTGTTGTCAGAAAATAGACAATGTTCATTCCCAGGTAGAGAAAGCTAGCAAATTCTGGTCACCGATTTCCTTCATGCGTATACTCTCGGCAGTAAATAGAAAAAACAAATTAATGTTATTCAGTTGCAAACAATGCATTTCAAGGACTTCCATAAAACCAACAAACATCTGCATTTTAATAAAATACCGTTCTCTCAAGTTTCGCAATTAAAATTCACTCAAAAACAAGCTGAAGTAGAATTAAAAATTAAACATTCTGATTCACAATTTTACACCGTAAATGGGAGACCAAACATTTCTACAAGGTGGGTAGCGAACAGTTCTTCTACCATTTATCCGCCTGTGTACGTGGCTAAAGATAAAATTTGGAGTAAGGAAAAGGGAACCGATTTCAACCTACATGTTGAAATAGATGCCATCTCTGGATCAAACCTGTTTCAAAGAATTGTTAAAAAACCAAAAGCAATAACATTACCGCTACACTACATTTTACTTTAATATGTATGTAAAATATCATTTCAAATTTAAGTGTAATTCAGTAATTTACAATAGAATACTTCTTTCCATTTCTAGTTGGCTAATTTTAAGTAATGGCATTAAATTAAAATATTTTTATTATTCAGTACTATAATAAGATTTGTACTAAAATATGAGCAGATTTGTTGAAGTTGATTAAAATTAAATAAATTATACGTTTGTATGGATAATTGCAATTACTTAAGTAACATACCAGTCAAATTTACCTATCACCAAAGATAGAACCTTCTTGCTTGAACTTGAAAATAAATATTGAGAGTAAAGAGGTTCGATCTGTAAAAATAGGGACTTCGTTTCTACCAAAGTTACAATGCTTTTGGAATAATTATCATTCTACCGTTTCGTGCTTGGATATCAAGTACACTGATAAAGTTTGAATTTAATAAAATAGATTTTGTTTTAGAGAGGGCAATTACTTTAAAATGATCTTCTGTAAAATGTACTGAGGGTAGATAGAACCTTTTCACTTTAGGGTCGCGAAGTGAGAAAGAACCGAAGGAAACTAAATTAACAAAAACAAAAAGTTCGAAAGCTCAAAAACATTATCATAATTATTTAGCCTTTGAAAAAAAATCATTTAAATTAAATTAAAAGTATGTTGACAATTAAATAATATTCATAGGGAGAGTGTTTGCCGAACTAGAATCTTCCCAAAAATAATTCAAGAATTCATTTGAGCAGCATCTCAATCATCCGGGATCACTTTAACTTTCTAACACCGCGAGATGTATTCAAATTTTCTTTACGCCAGAACGCCAGTTGCATGTCGTTTTGGATGTGCTAGTGAGTTTTTGTAAGAAAAAAAGTGTTTAGTATCAGTTGAAGTTAAGATATGCCATTTTATTAAAATTCACGCCACAATTTCAACCCGCCGGCGCGGGGCGAGGCGTTAGAGGAACAAACAGACATGTTGACTCCATAAACCTCTCTCGACCAAAGGCGGGCGGACGGGAAAGACCACGTTAAAAGAAGCGGCCATGTTAGCGGACTCAGAGGAGTGGCCACCGTAAATACAAAGAGCTTCGCGAAAAAAAACTCGCAAACACAGAAAGAGCCCGCGAACAAATTGCGGCCCGCCGGGGCGGGGGGAGGGGGGGGGGAGGTCCGGGGGGGGGGAGGCCCATGCATATGCATGGCGCGTGCGCCGCGAGCGATGGCAGCGGCCGAGGAGCAAAGCAGACTGCGCGAGAGGAACGAGACGAGCAAGGAATTAAGACAGACAGAGAAAATAAAACGACCGGAATCAAATATTCGGATTCAAATAAAAGGAGGACCGGGAGCGGTAGCTCAGTGCATCAACTGATGTCACTGCAGTCCTAGGTTCGAGTCCCGACGGCGGCAGGATTTTCGACCCTAGCTTTTCAGCTAGGTCGAATTCAGACGCTGTCTGGAGGAGAATTTTAGTGGCCGGCAGCTCTGATCGCTAGTTTTCCGTGGTTTCTCCGATCAACACCAGGCGAATGCCGGAGCAGTACCCTAACAAATGGGTCATGGACGCGCGCGATCTTTCCTTCCTCTTCCTTATCCTATCATCTCCCCTTACAAACACACGTACACTAACATGCACTACACTAACACATATTCCGGGAGACCGGTCGGGAGCTTAGAGCTTTTCCCGGGAGGGGCGGTGCCCCGTTGAGGGGAGAGTCCTGTTTAGGGGGAAACCCCGCTAGCCTGCGGTAGGTCGGTGCCGGATCTCGCCATCCAGCGGGGGAAGATCACCGCCATCTCCCAAGAAAAAACATGCACTACATTAACGGAACTAATGACCAAAGGAGTTGACGCGCCCGGAAACACGAAAAAATTAAATCAGAAATGAAAGGGGAAAAACAATAACTAAACGTAACAGAGGTCACTATGCTCGAAGCGCCGTGACTGCTTCGGCTCCGAGGGTTGCGGGCTCGAATCCCGCCCGGAGCATGGATGTTTGTGTGTATTCGCTATGTCCCTGTGTGTTTACTTTACAGTTACCCCGTTGTCAATAATCACAGTTAATGCTCTTTGACCAACGAATTAAAATGAGGCTTTAAAGAAGTAAATGCAAATGCAGTTAAAATATAGAAGAGATGTGAAAGAAAATCGAAAGTTGAAGTAAGCATGCAAGAAATAAGAAATTCAAGAGATACCAAGAAAATCATTTTAAAAAGAGATTAAAAAGGAAAAGAAAACGTGGAGAGAAATTTCTACAAATGACACTTTAATGTATGTGAAAGGAGAAACGCAAGAGGCTGGAGTAGGTTCTCTTGCAAAAATGGCGAAAAGGTCAACGGAAAGATTTACTTTTAAATCTGCAGCCACAGCGAATGGTGAGTAGTGTTTGATTGATTAGTGATTCTGGGCACGTCAAGTGGTAAGGTCATTACTCCCATGGAGGAAGAGAATGCTTTCATCGTGGGAGGCGATGGTGATGGACGGTGAGATCCGGTGCCGGCTTACCCGCCGGCTAGTGGGGTTCTCCACATCCAGTATCTCCACCAATGGGCAACGCCCCAGCTGGAGCAACTTTTAAGCCCCTGACTAGACTCCCGACATGTGTGGTTGTGTAGTGCATGCAAGTGTGCGTGTATGTGTGTAAGATGGGAGGATAGGTAATGGAAGACGAAGGAAATATCGCGCACGGTTTGTGGCCCATTTGTCACGATACTGCTCCGGTATTCGCCTGGTGTTGATCGGAGAATCCACGGAAAACCCCTGATCAAAGCAGCCGGCCGCTAGAAGTGTCCTGCAGACAGCTGCTGAAATTGACCTAAGAAGGCAGTGTCGAAAATCATACCGGAGTGAGGACTCGAACCTTATGGCCCCCGGCAGTGACTTCAATTCATGCCCTGAGCTACCTAGAGCGGTGACAGATGAATAAAATAGACCGTCTTGACAGGTTGAGATTTAAAAAAAAAGTATTTATTAACCTTGATTATGTCTTTCAAGGGTTTTTATGTTACATAGTATATACAATCATTTTTTTAAACTACATTTCATCATACATATACAATGTTTGAAGACAATAATACTGGAAACTAATAACTAAGAATACCCAGGAAGAGTCCTTCAGAAAAATACATACAATATTTGGGTTAAAAACATAAATATTGAATTCAGAAATGTTTGAACCGGACAGGTTGAGATTAAATTCAAAAGGAACCGAAATTTAAGGAGGTGGTTTCCGGTGGGCGAGTCGGGCCCAGGTGAGCGTATCCCGGTGGCAGCAGCGGAGGCAAGGAGGGGGGCGGGGGAGGGGGCGAGTGCGACGGGCCACGCTGCGGGTGCTAATGCGATTCCCTGGTTCTCCCCCCCTCCACCGCCCCCTCCCGGCGCCCCCCCCTCGGCGCCGCGTCTCAGTGACAACTCCTCGGAAGGCTTTAATTTTTTAACGTGAAAACGGAAATTCCGCCCGCTTGTTGTGCTCCGTTGTACCGCACAGAGAATGTTGTCAGGACATGAGATCCGCCGGCGTCGTGGGTGGGTACAAATGAGAAAGGAGAGATTCGTGAATTCCCGGAATGTTTTTGCCGCAAGCGGTTACACTTGTAATATGACGCAGAACAAGTCATACTCTGAAGACCGACGCAAAGTCATTTCCTTCTCGGAAACTGACGATCCAGTTTCTACGAAGACTTGTCGATATGTTCTTGTAACGAATGTGATGAAATTTTGTCGACGTTGCATAATTGCTGACGGAAAAATTAAATTATATTAAAGAGGTTAAGGATTTCTATTAGTTCAGAAATAATTGATGAAAATACAAGAGAGTTCTCTTAGATTTTTTGATTATTTTCCGTTTACGGACGAGACAACTACAATGGTCTCGTGAAGTACAACGTAGTATCTACACGAGGGTTCAGTGACATACACCACACTTTAATAAAGAAAGGTGAGACACAAAGAGGATTGTACATAAAAAACCACACAACGAGATCAGCTGGTTTGTAATGACAGTCTTGGCTGCGTGAAGGTAATATTTATTCTTAAATTCTATTTACATAGCTAACTTATGGCCTAGCTTACAAACTAGATACTTACTAACTAATCTAAATCTACTTTGTCTTACAACCTAACTTAATCTAACAACGAACATTATTTACATTATTTACGGTAAGCAATGCATACACATATAACACTTAGAAAAACATACACTTTTAACATTACACATGAACTCATATAAAAATTATTTACACTATATATGCATCGACGACATCATTTCAACAGCGGTTGCAACTTTAACACTGTACATTATTTACATTATTTACACTGGTCAAAGTATACAAATACACTTATAAACACAAACCATGAAATCATTTAAACACTATTTACGCCATTTACACTTTTTACACTATTTACACTATTTACACTTGGCGATTCTGTTGGAATTGGAGTGGCAGTAGGAGACCGCCCTTTGACCTTTCACCGAGGGGTGGAAGAACGGCGTCGGCCAGCACCCACCCGGTGCCGGTAACGTTCTCGGTGGCCGGCGGTGGTGGGCGGTCGGCGGTCGGCGGTCGGCGGTCGGCGGTCGGCGGTCGGCGGTCGGCGGTCGGCGGTCGGCGGTCGGCGGTCGGCGGTCGGCGGTCGGCGGCCGGCGGTCGGCGGTCGGCGGTCGGCGGTCGGCGGTCGGCGGTCGGCGGTCGGCGGTCGGCGGTCGGCGGTCGGCGGTCGGCGGTCGGCGGTCGGCGGTCGGCGGTCGGCGGTCGGCGGTCGGCGGTCGGCGGTCGGCGGTCGGCGGTCGGCGGTCGGCGGTCGGCGGTCGGCGGTCGGCGGTCGGCGGTCGGCGGTCGGCGGTCGGCGGTCGGCGGTCGGCGGTCGGCGGTCGGCGGTCGGCGGTCGGCGGTCGGCGGTCGGCGCCCAGCGATCCTGGGGCGGCGTGGCAGGGTGACGGCCGGACCATGGGCGGCGGGCTTACTGGAGCCGATTTTGCCCGGTTTTTCTTCCGGCGTCAGCTGGACAACACCACACGCAACATCTTCCTCCGACAGCCCATGTTCTCAAACGCCGTCGGAAGAGAGTTCAAAATGACCGTTTCTGTTTACGATCGCGAGTTTGAACGAATCGGGAATATCGCACGAAAAAAGTCGACCAAAATTTCAGCCAAAATCAGCTCCTCTTGATCGTCGCCTTAGGGGGCATCCATAAATAGTGAGGTTTTAAGGACAGGGGTCGCGCGAATCTGACTGAATCTTGCATGAGGGAGAGGGGAGTCTCGGCAAATATCTCGTAATTTTTCGCTAACAATAGTGCTAAATTGCGAGAACACTGAGACAATTAATGAGATACATCTCATTACCTGATTTTTTTTCAGAAATTTTAAAGAAAAATTACGGACCGTTCTTAGAAGTGTAATAATTTTCATTGTAATTCAATCACTCTATTTTCTAACTGCTAGTCATATCTAGTCTTAAATTTAATTATGCAAATTATGTTTTTTAAATAAATCCCCATGCAATCAATCACAAATTAACGTATTTACATTAAAAATACGCATTTTGAAAAATCATCCATGTGATTAGAAGGTGGGGGAGAGGGTCGAGCCAAATCTCACGACACCTCATCAATGGAGGAGGAAGAGTCGAAAATTGGCAAAATCGCCTCACGTAATGTATGGACGGCCCCTTAAGGGCGGGCTCCGCAGGCGCGATCACGCGGGGTGGGCGTGGGCGTGGGCATGGGCGGGGGCGGGGGCGGGGGCGGGGGCGGGGCGGGGGCGTGGGCGTGGGCGGGCCGGGAGAGCGCGCAGCAGCTGGCGAAGACGTGGCCCCCGCGCCCACACAGATGGCGTTGTAGGGCCGACGTCGCGGAGGCGGGGGCCCGCGAAGACTCTCTGCCGCCGGTCCTGGCTTCGACATCCAGGAGGAGCACTTGGGTAAGGGAGAGAGCACGTGAGACACAAAAAGGATGACACATACCCCCCCCCCCCGCAGGGAGGTATCACGATGGCGTAGGTTGTTGTGGTCTCTGGTGGAGTGTCGTAGATGACTACCCGGACCCTGAGTCTCGCGGCGCCGCTCACGTCGTTAGCCTGAAGGTGCAGGCAGCGAGAAGGCGATGCTAAGCTCCTGGTGGCCGGGCAACCGACCACCCACCAGTTGGACCTTTGGCGCTGCGGGCTTGGAGCAGGATTGGGCGAAGCATGCTCTTCGGAGTACTCCGGATCCCACTTTAAAGTCCGGCGGGAAACTAGTTACCATCCAAGGTTGCTTCGGTATCGGCGTTACCCACGTCAATAGCTGGCGGTAAGCAATGGGGAGACGGGATGAAGGCTCCGAGCCGCCCGAACCTTAGTCCGGGTGGCCCCCAGTGGGTCTCTCGGATTCGTCGTGGCAATGGCCCGATACTCTGGGCAAAGAGGAGGGAACTTGTTCCCGGCGCATGTGACGGTATTAATTACAGAATACTACGAAAAAAAAACAATCAGAGCAGCCAGTCACTCCAGACAGCTAATGAACTTCCGATTGCTACGCAGCAACTGTCAAAAATTCGCCACCGTCGAGTCTCAAACCGTAGGTTCTCCCGGTTGCAAACAAGGAAGTGTGAACAGTTGGGCCATCACAGCTGGTGGTGCCTCTTGCCGAGGGGGACCGCTGCCCCGCTGGCGTATCTTCTTTCCATGGGTTTGAGCCACTTAAAAGTTTCCGGTGCCGATAACAGCAAACGCTGAACTTTCTGGCATCAGATTGTCCTCAGGAGCGGCTGAGATGTTTGTGATCGTGAAGAGTAATGAGTTGCTTTGGAGAACCAGAAGTGGCTTTAAAAGAAAACGAATAAATTACGCGAAAAGTTTTTTTTTCAGTTTACACTGTTTAAGAAAGCAGAATACGTGAAAACTATAGAAACTAAATACAACTTGATAGATATAATAACGAATTTAACAGTAGATAAATGGTAGATAATACGGCGGCAGACAGGCTCGAAATCGTTGCGGTGTGAAATCAGGGTGAATCTCGGTTAAAACTTCATCAGCGATTTCAACGTGGACTTGGAAATTGAAGGGATTGGCTACGTTTTGGAGATTTCTCAATCACTATTATACCCTTTTTTCGGAACTATCTATGTAGCTTAGGTCGACACTGTTGTATACTGTGACATACCAGACTGTCACACAATATTTTGATGGGAATCGGGGACAAAAAATTATTAAATTAATCGTAAAAAGTGTAAATGTTGAGGGCATAGGCATGCAGGCAGGGCGTTCCTTAGCAACCAGGGAAGCGGAAGTAAATAAACATAGCGCGGCAAGTAACGGACAGAAGATTGTGATATAAGGGCATGTAGGATTGGTGGTAACCTGGTAATGGGGTATGACGTAGAAGGAAACTGGAGATTGTTTTGTAAAACAAGAGACAAGAATGTATGAAAGTTATCGAGATTTTAAACTTAGTAATATTGGAGAGAGGAGCTTTAGACAGTGTACCGTACACATCGTACTGCAGAGGTTATTGTAAATGATAGATGCGGGACTTGGTGGAATTTTGCGGGAAATAATTGAGCAGTGAGGACATAAATATTTTGTGGGCGTAATTCTATTTGGGACTTTTGAATAATTCTGTCACCGGGAGTGCGCAAATCAGACTTGAAGAAAATACGGACGTGAGAGCAGGGAAGAGAGGCTTGAGAAAAAAACCTTGTAGTTTACGGGATAAACTTTATATTTTATCGCGTTAAACGTTGGAGGAATTAATTAGAAGAAATAGACTTTCGTGTATCACAGATCTTGGAGTTAGTGCCCATCCGTGGCAAAGAATAGGGAAGTAAATGAAACAATAAGTTGAGGAGGACATCGACCCGGCAGCGGAGAGTTGAGGAGAACAAGATACAAGAGAGACGATTGGTCGGAGCGGTGGATTCTTCCTGGCCTTATCGTCCAAGAGCGCATGGATATATAAAATAGTAAAAATAATAGCGCTATAGACAATTT
>BLKR01012594.1:0-18057 GCA_011170035.1 Teleogryllus occipitalis
AATTAGCGCCGCTTTGAAGGAATGGAAAGATCGGGAGAACGGAGAAGAGGTTTTAAGAGAAGGCTTATAATTTTGATTTTGGCTGCAAGATATCGAGCGTGCGCGTGCCAGCGAAGACCGCTGTCAAGCAACACGCCCAAATACCTCGCTTCGCTCTGCCAAGGCAAACGCGCGCCCGCTAAGCTCACCGTTTCAACAGGGTTTGTTCTCTTACAAGTGAAGTTGACGGCCACGCACTTATCAAGGTTCAGAGCGAGTCGTTTCTGACTTAGCCATTCAGGAAGGGCGGCGAGACAGTCGCTTAACTGCCTTCTGTTCGTCGATTTACTGGTCGGTCACTTTACTGACTGCCTTCCGTTCGTCGATTTCGCATATTATGCCAAATCATCTGCGAACAAGAGGATACCGAGAGAGGCTAGTGGGTCGCACTATATAGGACGCGTGCGCGAGCCGATTGGCCGCAGTGGCGACCAATCGGAGGAGGGTACGTGGCCCGCGTTTCGCGGAAAGGGATAGGAGCGACCCCGGGAGTCCAAATAATGTGGGAGACGGGTGTAGGGCGGAAAGGGAAGGATAGAAAAATGAACAGGATCTGCGTGGTCGGGGACGGGAGGAAAAGCCGAAAGAAAGCGGGCCAATAAACGGTCACGATATTGGCCGGCCGCGGGGGGGGGGGTGTCTCTGCACATTTGAATACTTACGTTAATGTAAGGGGCTGGAATAATACTTTCGGTGACTGATGCGCAAAATGAGGGTGCACGTTAATTGTTTTCAAAACATCCACTAAGGCCACAAAGACCCATTCGTAATTGAGCGCGACCACCAGACGCGAGAATACGGACAGCAAACTTCGAAAAGAGAAGGAAAGAAAAATCGAAAGCCAAAGTATTTTGATACTTCATAGAACTGGCACAGATGTACTGAACAAATATTGTATTTTTAAATAGATTTTATTCGTAATGATTCTACGTACCTTACAGGTGCATTTTAAATGTATTTGCATTAATAGCAAAATACGGTCTGATACGATATAAAGATACTGTATACTTTAAAAGCTGGGAAGTTTGTATTGTGATATTTCTAATTAACTAATGAAACTGAGTACAATGTGCACTCTACCTTTCTGGAGGTAGAAATCTTGTTCTTTACAGTTATTAATTGCAACACTATAGTAAATGTTAAAATGCAGGGTGTTATCAAATACAGTGGTCGGGCTTATTTTAAGACCCCATTAACAATGACGGAAATACTCGAATGTAAACTTCATTATCTCTGAAAATGCCGGTCCGACTTTCGTTATTGATTTTAATTGAAAAGCAATACAATTTTTCTTTAACAAATTTCTGTATACACTTTTTGATATCTCACTCCGTTTTTGAGTTAAAGTGCTTTTTGTGAACAAGTGAAGTGAAAAGTTCGTCTAGAGGGTTCATTCAAAGTAAATTTTGAAAAAGTGCTCTGCAAAACCATATTATATTTTGATGAAATTTTGTCTCGCATGTTTCACATGCCCCAAAGAAACATTTGTGAAGTTTTCCATTTATAGGTGAAATAGTTTTGGAGATATTGCGGTTTGTTTGACCCCTGCAAAATTGATGTACAGTACTATTACATTTTGACATTTTCGAGAAATTGTTTTGTTCTTCATAATTCTTAAACAGAAGAACCTCTGCACACTTGTAAAACAGCTTTTCCTTTATTTAATTGAACTAATAGAAACTTTTTAATTATTCATACACAGTGGGTAATTTGTAATTATTTAGCAATAAAAGTAATGTTCAAAAATGCTAGATTTTAATATGAAATAGTTTCCAAATACTAACTTTGAGTTTTCCCAATTTACATTGATTCTGAATGCATAATTTCAACTACCCTATGTCTTACCATTTCTTCAGAAGGTAAAATTAAATGTATAATTAAAGCAAATTCTTTTTCGGCCATTTGCAATTTACCCACTATATTAAACAAAAAATATATTTCCATCGAAAAGAACAAAAATGTTGAAAGCAAGCTCAATTTCGGTTGTTTAGCGATAACAAAGAACGAAATTCTGTTTCCCAAAGCAGTAAAATGCATAGGTAACAATGACGCTTCACAGGGTGAAATAAACCGCAATATCTAAAAGAATATTTCACCTACAAAGCTACAATTTAACAAAAGTTCCTTTGTGACATGTCGAACTTGGCATACATTATTTCATCAAAATACAAATGGTCGCGTGGGGCAGGTTTCCAAAATTGTCTAGGAAATCCTTTTTTTTTTTTTTTTTTTTTTTTTTTTTTTTTGTAACTATATAACTTTTCATTTCAAATGTTTGAAAACATCGTAACTCAAAAATGGTAAAAAATTCTAAACGTGTTTTAGGCCATTTCTTGAATATTTCATGATTTACTCTCATTTAAAATCGAAAGCAAAATGTGCGAACTAGGCGTTAAAGCGATTAAAGCGATAAAGCGATTAAAAGTTTCCCTGATCCATTGAGCAAATGCTGAGATGGCCTCTTCTTTTGCTTCTGGACATAAATGTAACTTCATTTTGTGTGCACGTCTTCTAGAATTCAGTGGGAAATACAATTATTCAAATTATCGTTTTCATGTTGTCGCGGCAGGAAGTATTATTCCGAAGCACAACATGATAAGAGCCAAAGTTTATTGCTTATTTATCCTTGAAAATAGATTTTATTACATGGGAGTGTTTTTTTAAATTGAATTTTGAAAATGTGCACACAATTCACTTTTTCCCATAGCACGCCATACGCAGTTTTAACTGTTTTTTTGACGTAAAATAAAATAAATAAAATTTTAAAAAAAAACAAATAGAAACTTCCACTACCATCCATTTTTAATGGCGTCCCAACGTACCTACTATCACAGCGTTCGTTTGCACCCTGCACTTTTATATAATCTAAGATGTCAAAATTAAGAATCGAAGAAGAAACCGCGTCAGAAAGCTTTTGCACACAGTGCGTCACTACTCTCTGCCCTAGAACCCCAAATAATGCGGCACTCAAAGTACTTCCTTGAATGTGAGATGACGTGCAGAGCAACACAACGTACAAAACGTGAATTAGTCAACAATCTTTAATACAAGAGCTCCTTATTTCAATAACATGGCTTCTCAGAATGTGTCTCGATGCAATGCATTTTATCATAAATTGTTTAGCATAGGTATTTGGGAGCCATGCTAACAATAGTGATTGTTACCGCCATTACGTTGCAACGGACATTGTAGCTATCGAAGTCGGGTTACCCGAAAGAAGAGTTTCTAGGAAATTAGCTAATCAGTGACGAGTTCTATTTACAAGTAGAGTATGTCTGTGTGAAATACTATCGTGTGATTGTAGCTACAATGGAGAATTTCTGGTTCGAACATACTGTGACACAAGCTCAACTGGCGCCAACAGATACAAAAGTGAAGAGCTCATATTGTATTTGCAGCTACGGTAAGTTGTGAAGTGAAAAAGCTTGAAGTGAAAACTTGTGCCCTTCTCTCACTCACGAGCTCACTTAAACATTACCGTTGATCACAATTAAGAGGCCCAAAGGTAAACGAAGCGAAATGATGGGGAAATATAAGTTGTGCGAATACTTGCACACTAGTTACCGAGTGCCTTTAGAGAAAATATATTCCAAGCTTTATCTAGTCTTGCTACTTCTAATTACAAAGTTTAACTGCTTTTATGATTTGTTGTTTGTATTGGAGCACATGTAATCTATCTGGTCAAGAGTCCAGATGTGTTTCTTTGATTACTACAGAACGCACTCTTATTTAGGTTGAATGAAACATTAAAAGTATATTTAAAAAAACCACCATAAATAAAATGAATGAAAACAAAATGTTAATACTATGTTTTACTGTCTTAGGAAGTCAGGAGAAATACTAATCAAATGCCACAATCGGAGAACCGAATTTATTTGTTTGTAATTTATTATCGAACACATCGCCCATCCATGTAATTTATTTATTCTAGCATTTACACTAAATAATGAATATTACTTTAAAGATCCTAGTTTTATATTCGCCATTTGGAAATGATGAATGGATTTTGGAACAAAGAAAGTATCATCTATAATTTTATGGATTTAATTGAACACTTCATATTATCTGTTAATTAGTTGAATATAGCCTTCTTTAAATTTCACACCATATATTTTAATGTGTAGTGCCTGCTTGGAATATTATAATACTTGTACGAATTAAGTGTCCAACTATTCTATTTTATTTCTCATGTGCTTCCCATTCAATGTGATTTGTTAAAATGTACTGGCCTCGGGCCGAGTCAGTTGATCAATATTTCTTATGCCTTGCTAAAACACAAAAACTGTTAACATTTTAGTTTTATTTCTTTTATTTACGGCCTAGTTTTATTATTTTTTAAAATATTTTTCGATGAAAAATGTTCATATTTAATAACAGTAAAGTGTTTTGGCCTGTATCAATTTATTTCCAAGAGATTTTTACTTAATTTAAACTAAATGCCTACATCTTAGCACTTTCTGTTATTATAAATGTTCAACCCGGGTGATTTGCATTTCTTCCTATTTCTGCCATTATTTATGCATTTCTAGGAGACTTTCTCTGAGGTAGCTCATTGAAAGTGTAACTCCACATGACACTATTGACAATCAGTAGACCATCATTAATCACATTCACCACAGAAATTTGCATTTCAGAGGTTTTAAAAGTGAACATGGAGATATTATGTTGCTTTACTTTCATTTAATTCAGATTCAAAACATCAGCACGGACACTTGCCTAAGATTTTAGCATACACATTTTTACTAGTACACTTAATTCTCGTCATTCACCAACATTTTAAAGTTTATTTCATTGTACAAGACATATATGAATAGGCAAAATTTATGTTTTTATGAATTATTAATTTGTTCTTACGTTTTTAAAACTAGTTGCTTATTTAGCCTTAAAATTTTAAATTACTAATTGAGCCTTATAATATTTGTTACTCACCATTACAAAATATTTTTAAACTATATCTGTTTTATAAATAATATCTATTTTTTCATCCGCTAGTTCATGCAATTTTTATATGTACAAGTAATCCATATATTTAATTGTAATATTAAAGATGAACAGCGTTGATATCTAATTCGAAGAGTTCGTGGTGTGTGTACATCAAGTTGATAGCCCGCCAGACATGAAGTGAGAGGCAATGCGAAAAAGCCACGATAGCAAGGCAACCCGCAAAGACCCCATAAAATTTTCTCTAAATTAAAGATATTCTCGAAATTAGAAACGATAACATCTAGACTAGATTACTCGTGTGACCTTACGGAGCAAACAAGACTTCACTCGTAAACGGTCAAGTATCTTGAGCGTCGCGTGGACAGATATAAACGATTCAAGCCAACCATTTTAGCCTTCTTTACGTCCGTGCAACGGGATTTAAAAAAAGGACCTATGAACTTGACAGTTCTGATTTAACAGTGCTAAGTGAAGCTTTTCCATTACTGGCGATGATGATACAACAGAAACGAAGATAGTTTGTGTGCAGCGAACAAGCACTAAAGGTCTTGGGTTCGATTCACGGTCGTGGCAAAATGAAATTGTAGATTTCGTTTACAATCGTCTCCGTTTTTGTAACAGTTAGGAAAAAAGCTCAGGCAGAGAGTGTTTGCTAGTTTTGACGAAGGGAATACATCGTGTTCGCCACATGTATCTCTTACCCTCCAAGCGGAAGAATTAAAATAACCCAGGCATAAGGGAACTGGATGACAAACTCAGACGATCGACCCAAAACTACATACAAGTAGTTGCGCTAAAACAGGGAATACTTTCACCCGGGAATTTTCTCGCAAAGTTACGCGAAATTACTCAAATATTTGAAAAATTGTACTTTCGATAAAAACATTAGCTGTCATTAGGGTTTTCAAGAAACGTGACCCTACACCATTCTCCTAAATATTTTTTACCCTATCCAACAACGGAATTTAATAAAAGACGAACGATTTTTTTGAGAAAATTTGTGAAATGTTACAGGGTCTTCCTGTAAAGTCCCCCCTTCCATATGCAATATTGATTTCAAATTCAAGGGATCGCGACATCCGCCAGAGAAAATCGTCTGAATAATTTATCCGCTAGAGTTGTTCAAGACGGACGGAACGACTGATTAACGGAAAGACAGACAAAAGGACGGAAAGACAGAGACGGACGGTAGGCGGACAGATGGACGGACGGAAGAACAGACAGACGGACGGACGGACGGACGGACGGAAAAATAGACGGACGATCGGAAGAATAGACGGACGAACGGAAAACAGACAGACGAACGGAAAACAGACAGACGGACGGAAGACAGACAGACAGACGGAAAGACAGACAGACAGACGGAAAGACAGACAGACAGACGGAAAGACAGACAGACAGACGGAAAGACCGACGGAAGGACAGACAGGCGGAAAGACCGACAGAAGGACAGACAGGCGGAAAGACCGACGGAAGGACAGACAGGCGGAAAGACCGACGGAAGGACAGACAGGCGGAAAGACCGACGGAAGGACAGACAGGCGGAAAGACCGACGGAAGGACAGACAGGCGGAAAGATTGACGGAAGGACAGACAGGCGGAAAGACAGACGGAAGGACAGACAGGCGGAAAGACAGACGGAAGGACAGACAGGCAGAAAGGCAGAGACAGACAGACGTTTTGGCGTCATTTGATTTTTCTGTATTCAAGACTCACAAAACATGGTCTGGCTACTCCACGGGTTAGAGGATTTTTTCTAAACTTAGCAACTAGATTTAAGCACATTTTTCATCTTCAGGGCTCTGTAATATGATTTTTTCCGAAAAGTTCCGTTTTTTCCGGCAGCATTACATAACTTTCTCTATACTCCGTAGGGAGAAAGTAAATGAAATGAATATAAAACTAAGTAGTAATGGCTCGGTATAACAAGTAGTCCCAAAAGGTTATAGATTTCTTTTTCCGCATTCACTTGAATATCTTCAAAAAAGTTCAAAGGCAATACGGTAGGTATAAATTTCCGTACATTACTAATGTCATTTGTTGATTAAATGTGAAAAATTATTTTTGTGTTAGTTATGGCTAAATCAAGGATATCCTTTTTGCGCAGACGGTCGTTGGTTCGGGAGGAGGAAAAACTTAAGTTAAATTGATAAATTATATTTTCTAAGCTTTTGCCATCGTGATTACTGGTTTGGCAGCCCCAGATTGTATGTTTGGCGTTGAGGTCACCTAACAATAGGACATTTTTCGTAGGCTGGAAGAAATTTTGTATGTTTGCGTTTTGGATTATAGTACTTGGTGGCTTGTATACTAATATTATTTTCCATAATTGATTGTTTATATTTATGTTAATTGCGATGGCTTCAATGCCGTGGGAGTTGGGAAGATTAGATTGGTTGTGATTATAGCATGATTTTACCGCCATTAGTGGGCCTCCACCTTGGGTTTCAGATCTATCAGATCTGTAAAGAGTGTAATTTGGGATGAATAGTTTGTTCTTTTCATTGAGGTGCGTTTCAACTGTGCATGCAATGTCAACGTCGTAATTGTGCAGAAAGTGAATTAATTCCACCTTTTTGTTATTGATTCCATTGGAGTTCCAATTTAAGCAGGTTAAATTATTGTTGGGTATATCTGCCAGTGCTATTGGTTAAGTACGCGGTTACGAAGTTTTGTATGGCGCTGAATATAGATGGTATTAAAGAATTGATGAAATTAATTATGCATGAGGTGATGGTTTTTATAATTGTGTTGATTATCGGGTTGCTGGCGTGAGGGTCTGGTGATTGAGAATTTGGTGGGGAGGTGTTACGGGAGTTTTGGGCAGTTTTGGGTTGATTTTGGGAGTTCGAAATATGGTTGAAGTTCGGGATTGTGTTTGTTTGAGGTAATGGTGGAATTGTTGATTAAGGTTGATTTGTGAGGATTGACCACTTAAGGATTGGTTAACATAACTATAATCATTGGACGGTTTTTTTTTGTATAAACAGTTCTGGTTCCTAATGTCCGCCTTGTGGTTTCCTTTACAGAGTTGAAAAGGCTAAATGCGAAGTAAAGTTATCATACTAAGTGAATGAAACTCTAATATGGTGGGTAAATCTAGCAACGTGCAAAATAGGAAAATATTCAAAACGTAGAATAAAAATGTACTCGAATAATAAAAATAAAACTTAATTGAATTGCAGAAAGTACTTCAAAAACAGTAAGGTATTACAAAAGAGTTATTATAAGAGTATTACAAAAAAAAATAAAATGGCATGGGTCAACATTTTGAGGGTAAACGAGAATTTAATAAAAATAATCACTGAACGAAAAATAGGACGTACAAGTGATAATGGAATGAAAATACTTAGGATGTTGACAGCCATTAGGAAATAAAACTTACGGATTTATGACGGAGGCACACAGAACATACCCTAGCGGTAGTTCTACAAAATAGATGTCCTCAAATCTCTTCAGTTCTGAATCCCATCGGCATAGAATAGTTTAATGAACAATAGCTAGGTACAAGCTATTCTTCACCCGCTGGCTAGAGGAAAGTTTTAGCTTCCGATTGTGCCTTGACCCGCTGGGGGAGATACCTTGCGATCTGGAGAAAATTTATCATCTTTTTTACTAAAGGAGAAATACATTTTTTTTTCAGAATGTAAAAAAATCAAAATTATTTTCAACTCAATGAGAGAACTTCTAAGCTATGAGAAAGAAAATCATTTGATAAAATTATTACTGGGGTAGTATTGAGAGTTTTACGAAAAACTAATTCCTACCAACCGGTTGATGTTATTAAATTACATATCTAGACGAATTAGCCAGACCATCTGAATTCGAACTAGGGGGAGGGTAATTCTTGTATTTGTGGCGTGAAATGCTTTAAATATTTAATTTAACGGCGCGGTGCGATTTTACTTTGGTTTTAAATAATAATGTATTCCAGCATTAATACCGACGTTCTTAGTATCATGTCAAGATATTTCGAGTTCCGTATTATTGAATTTAAAAAAAATTAAAAATCCGAAGATTAATAAAATGATACGAATATACATGACATAGATGTATACTCTCAATTTATACGTATACGGGGTACAACAGACGTGGAGTCAGCAAGTACGTGTATGTAGTGTTTAGTATTTCACTGAATATTGCACTTATTACTTCTATTAAGAGCGTAATTTCCCCACAATATATTAAAGTCGTGACTTACCGTATTGACAACATGCATTACGTATTGGGACGTGTTTGTTAGCGTTGCCAACAAAGGCCTTGTTCACACAGTTGGAGAGCAACGGATCCAGTAGAACCTGATGATTCTAGTGGAAGAGAAGCTTGTGACAATTAGTGTTATTCATAAATTGTACGATTTACTTTGCGCAAGATAACTTCAGTGTAGGTGGAGCCTTTAACATTAGTGGAGTCGGCGTTCTTATGGTGGAGGCAAAAAAAGCAGCAACCCTTCTAGATCTCCAAATTTCTTTCAAGGTATTTGCGCCTGGTCAAATCCCATTTCCTAACAAAAGTACTCAATTTCTGGTTACTTTTTATGTCTGTTTCTTTTTTTTTATTAGCTGCAAAATGTACTTAATTTTTGTATCCAGGTTGAAGAACGTGTACAATGGAACACCTCTTTTATTTTTCACAAGAAAAGACAGCAATATTTAACCCGAGTATTTTTGGCTCAGTTTAGCAAAGCTGCGTAATTTTGTGTCATGGAGTAAGAAAATTTGTTGTGTAAGAATGGTGGGGGCACAAAATTTAAAGCAATTGAAAGAATATAGAATATCGCTTCTTCTATTAGACTTCACATAATTTTATTTTTGTCTCCGAGTGGAAATAAAGTAACAAAATCAAAAAGGCTTTTGAATCATTTTTGATTTAGAGAGCAGGCTTAGAAAATTTGTCAGAGAACAATTTTTATTGCAGATTTAATGTTTTCGAGGGTCAGCTGATTCGAATTTTCACTATTTCAAGAGACGGTTTGAAAAAAACATATTTCTTTGAAATGTGAAGTGGCGCCTTTACGATAAGAAGTTCTACAAAGCCTAAGCATATCTATCAGGTATGTCATAGAGTATAAAAATATACTTGAGTAAATTTAGACCAAAAAATAGTGACCGAGGAAAAAGTCCCTGTGTTTTAAAAGTAGGCATGACTGTTTGTTGGTATCTTCTTCATTACATACTAAAAAACAAGTGTAGGTGACAGGCCGGGTTCGGGGCGGCTGTTTAAAAATGCTATTCAACGATCGTTGCATAGATCTCTATTACTGTCAATCCCACAGAAATTATGTTCTTTGCAAAGTTAAAGTATGTAACGTGTTCTACAAAAATGTTCCAATAAGGTCTTGTAAAGTTAATCAATTTCGATTTATATGATTCATTGTTTATTGTTTTTGTTAAGGACATGGGCTTAGTTTTCTCCCTTATAAAAATGTTGTGATGGTAAGATCAGTGAACAGAAGCGGTTTTATTTTTGTTTGATATTATCAACAATATATATTTGCATATTTTGCCCTAAAAACAGGAACATTCATCATCTTTACAGATCATATTTTGTACATAGATATTTGAGTGTACCGAATACAAATATTTTCTAAAGAATGGTACAATACAAATAAAATAATCTCGTTCTCTGAGAACATGGAGGAACAGCTAAAAGTGAGAGTGTCAATGACAAAAGACACTCGACAAACGACACGAACGTCAGTATTTGGCGAGGAGATCTAATGCCTAGTGAACTGGGGGAAGTCCCAACATTCCTAAACTCACTAATGGCATCCACATATTTCCAATGGGTTGAATTGTTTTTCTAATGACTTTCTGTTAATAGAGTTATTTGTATTGCTTTGTATTATACTCCTAATCAAGTACAGAATGGCCATTCAGTTTTCATACTCGAAGTAATCTCGAGGGCCTAATGACCACGGACACTCGCAAGTCTATGTAAAAATAGGATTTATAAAGATGTAAATTGTTTCTGGTTGTGCAAAAAATATGTGAATACATATTGTTGATAGATATTGAACGAAAATAAAATTAATTTCGTGCACTGAACTTATCAAAACATAAGTTTTCTAAGAGAGATAACTAGGGCATTGTCGTAAACAAAAACAAAAACTTTTCAAATTTACGACTCTAAAATAAAAATTTTACAGCTAACCACACAGGAAATTTTTTAAGCCAGGAAATACATATCTGTTCTTCCTCTTTTTGCTCTATCCTCACCTCTTACACCCCCCCCCAAAGACACACACTTATATTTACTTCACTATGACACATGACTGGAGACTAGTCGGCAGCTAAGCTCTAAGATGTCGTCTCGGCTGGATCAATTCCACGCTAGTGAGAGATACATGGATGAGGGAAAATTCCTGCTCAGTGTATTGGTCGGCGCCGGATCTCACCATCCAGCGAAGGGAGGTAACAAACACATGCCGGGGCAGACACACTACATTGACGGGACAAATGGTAGTCGTTGACGCGTCCGCAAAACACCTATTAATTAATGGAGGATAGGCACTTTACTTGAAGAATTCATTGTTCATTGTTGGTAGTACATGAATCATTTTAATATTGATATTAATTCTCTTGCTCCTGTTTGGTTTCAGTGTCATGCTCAGATTCTTCTGAATAATCGGAATTATCTCTTCTTTTTCCAAGATCTTCCAATACATCTTCCACGAATTGTACAAAAGCCCTCATCATCATTTCTAAATGAGGAAGTACCAGGCTCTTTATTTAGGTTATCTATATTATTCGATAAGGTCAGCTATAATGTAATATAGAAGAAATATTTGCTCTATAATTACTTTTTATCTCTTAGTTTTGGTACTACTAGAGTAAAAAACCTTACGCGATAGGTATCGGCAGTATCTTGTACCGCACCAAACAAAATATTTACAAAACTCTAAGAAGAAACCACTAGTGAAGCTCTTACTACGTTCGAAGATAGATTGACGTTCACGAGGAAGGTACTGAGGCACTGGATGTGTTGACTCATCAATCAGTGGTTGTTGCGCAAGTGTCAACTTGCTGGCTGGAAGGATAATTCCTTCAAGTGGTATCACGGTCTGACATACCGCGCCAGCAAGTTGACACTGTGTTGAATACAGCCGACTCCTGTGGATTAACATGTTTGAATCACTGAATCCGAGATTCGCTGTATCCAAAGATGTAAAAGTTAAATAGAATTACTTCTTAACGACTGATTTTACTAACATGGAGGGAGTTTCAGCAAAATACATTAACAGCACGTATTAAAAATTTCTATATTTTGATTTAACCTTAAATGAATCAGATATTTTTAATTTATTCCTTGGTACTTTTTCAGTAGTAATTTCACAAGGTCTTTCTCGCGAGTTCGTGTTCCCTCTATAATTGTATCTGCATTGTCCTCTGTGTCTACGTTTTGTCCTGCAGTCTCGACACCCTTCATTGCCTCTTGCACTGATGGAACACCGTCCCTCTGAAGGCCACTTTACTCACCTATTGACATACGAAATGTTTTCAGTAGAGGGTTGACGCAAGCGGCTAATGAAACTCATTGCTTTTCCGCGCGGAACGGCGGGTATCACCAATCTGCGACAGTCGTGTGTTTTGTCACCTACGTACAACGTAACGCGCGTTATCCCGCGTAATATCAAGTAACACGAAGATTGAAACCGCAACAAGCAATCGCGCGTTGTCCGACGCCAGTTGTAGTCCACGTAGAACACGGCCTTTGTTTCCGGAGTGAAATTGAGTAGAATAAGGTCATCAGTAAAGTCTCCTTTATGGTTCCGCTACCTTCACCACAGGGGAGACGTCATCGATTATGACCTTCGACCGACGATACTTATTTCAAGCTGACGAGTTTTGGATTGATTGATGGATTTTTTCGTCTTTCCTGGCGCGTCAACTTCTTCGGTCATTAGTCCCATGACGCGTCTCTCCACCACCTTTGGCCTCGGCTCCGCTCACCCCAAATTGATGATTTTTAGGTTGTGAAGAGAACAAAGGAAAAGAAATGATTGCAGAAATCAAATTCCTACAATAGTGCATTATCAATCAAAATATTAAAACAATATTTCAAGACGTCTGTGTTATAATGTGTTTTTCTTTTTTCAACTTTTTAAAAAAATTTATTTATTAAGGTTTCATAAACGTCTAGGTCATGAGCGACCACATGGTTTGTACAAAAGATAAACAACAGTTGAAAAAACACAAGTATTACAAAATAGTACAGTGCATATGAACAATACTTATTACATCAATATATAATCACAATATACTGGTACAATAAATGGATACTTAATGCTCGGCTTAATAAGTAAGGAAGAGACACTTGCTATAGCCTTCATATACCAGGAATATTTGATGGATATTTTAATTAAGATAATGCTTATTCCAGATACTGTCGCACTGCCAGCTATCTGTTATGTCAAATATTCAGAAACTATTATTTACATTTTTTAATTAGATGAAGAAATTAAGTTTACATAACACAATAAGTAAATTTAGATAACAACTAGGATAACACAAGCTCAAGTTTACATATCAAGTTTTCATAAGTTCGTACATGTTTATTTCTTTTAAAAACTTCATTACTTTTATAATTTCAGTATTGTCATTCAGTAAACTTCTAATGTCATTAGGTAAAGCATACTTTCTTCTCCCTCCATTATATTTTTGGCACTGTATAAGAATATGTAGTATAGTTAGTGAGATTTTACAATAGTCACATAGTATAGGATCTTCTTTGGTTATCAGGTATTCGTGCGTTAATTTTGAATGACCTATTCGTAATCGAGTAAGAATACTTTGTTCTTTTCTATTTTTAAGGTGAGGGGCATGACAATCAAGGATTGAATTCCTTATTTCAAATAGCTTGGTAGGAGGTGATTTGATCCATTCTTCATTCCAGTATTTTCTATTTCTACGATGAAGTTCTTTTATGATGTCTACATGGGATACTGAGTGTTCTTGTAGTGGTAGGTTAATGGCTTCTCTTGCAGCATTGTCAACTATTGAATTTCCTTTTATGCCAATGTGAGATGGAATCCAAAAAGTAATTACTTCTTTCTTTTTTTAGTTTAGTTCATGGTATACATTTACTATTTCTTTGACTATAGGGTCATATCTGTTATGTCTCAAGCATTCAATTACACTTTGTGAGTCTGTATATATAATAAATTTATTGTTGGGTAATACTGATATATTCTTTAAAGCTTTCAGTATAGCATATACTTCACAATAAAAAATTGAAAAAATATCGTTGAGTTTAATATATTCAATAATATTGTTAACCATTAAAGCACAACCTGAGCCATGCTTTGTTTTTGAACCATCTGTGAAGATACTTATATAGTTCTTGTGCTTGTTTTTAATTTCGTTGTAGAGGGATTGATATATTAGTGGATTAGTATCTTTCTTGGAGTATATGCATAGATCTTTATTAACTTTTATTTTTGGTGTTAACCAAGGAGGTTTTTTAAGAGTTGTTTTGTTTAATTAATGGAAACTCTGTTTGGATTTCTTTGAGGAATTGGTTTAGTAGGTAGTAGACTGGTTTCGGTGATCTCGAATTCTTGGAGTATTTTTTACTGTATCTAGTGGAAAATACGTTTTTGTATGTTGGGTTAAGTGGAGACTGAGATATTTTGCATGCATATGTGAGGCAAATTTTCCTTCTTCTGATGTACAGTGGTTCTTCGTTAGCTTCTGCAAGGATACTTGAGGTTGGACTGGTTCTATAAGCGCCAATTGCCAATCTTCAACACGTCGATTGAATTGTATTGAGACTGTTTAAAATTGTTGGATTGGCAGATTGGTATACTACAGATCCGGAATCAAGCTTAGACTGTATGAGAGCTTTGTACGAAGACAAAATTATATTTTTGTCAGCTCCCCAATTAGAGGCTGCGATGCTCTTTATTGTATTTAGTCTGTGAAAACATTCCATTTTTAATTTTTTTATGTGTGGTCTCCATGTTAGTTTGCTATCATATATCATTCCCAAAATTTTGATTTGGCTTGAGGTTTTAATTATTTGTGATCCTAATCTCAATTTAAGTTGATTATTGGGTGTGTCTGATTTTTTGAAAAGTATACATTCTGTCTTTGTTTTTGCGAACTTGAACCCTGATTTGTCAGCCCATTCTTGAATATTAATTAGACTATTTTGCAACAATTTTTGGGATGAATTGATATTGTTTCCTCTTATTAATATTGTGATGTCATCAGCAAACAAATATAACTTATTGGTCAAGGAATCAGATTTCTTATTTCATTTATAGCAACAAGAAAGAGGAAAACACTAAGTACAGACACTTGAGGGAGGCCGTTGCATGTTTTGTATCTATCAGATAAGATGCCATTAAATTGAACTTTAATATATCTTTCTTCCATGAAGTTGGAAATAAAGATTAATGTGTGTCCATCTATTCCTAGTCTGAGTAGAATGTTGATTACTCTGTCTTTCCATAACATGTCATAGGCCTTCTCGAAGTCCAGACTTGCAGCAGCTACATGTTGTTTTGAGATGAATGCATCACATATATCACTGTGAATGTTGACTAAGTGGTCAGTAGTCGAGCGATTTTGCCTGAATCCACTTTGATAGGGTGATAGTAATTCTTTCTTCTCAAGGTACCAAATTAATCTTTTGCTGATTGCTTTCTCCATCATTTTACAAAGGGTAGATGTTAAGGATATGGGTCTGAAGTTTTCTGGGTTGGTATGATCTTTCTCTGGCTTGGGAACAGGAATCACAACCGATTCTTTCCACTTATCTACTCCACTTATCTTTCCACTATGCAGGATGTAGTCAACCATAGCTTGAGTTAATTAATTTTCCTAATCTTCGCTGCCTTCAATAGAACTTACTGTATCTACCATTCCTCTTTTACTATATACTAATCTTGTTTACACTGGTTCATCTGTAGTATCAGTACCTGTGTCTTCTGTTTGAAGAATTGATTTGTTGAGCCTGCCTATTATTCTAGTGAATCTATTTTTTATTGCTGTGTCTGTAAGAAGAGGTTAAGTTTTTTTCATCATTGATACTATATCTTGTAGGTCATCAGTGAATTCTTTGGCTACAATTGAGACATCCTTGGCACCAAAACAATTTTCCAAGAACAGTGAAAATTGTAGGTAGTTTAATGGAAATTTGTCTTGGTTATCTTCTATAGTGCTTTTGATTGGAGCAATTTGTTCTTCTACTTTTTTGTTGTGTGTAATGTCTTGAGTTTTAAGTGGTTCATTTTTTTCTGGTTTCTTCTTCTTTGTTGGTTGAGCTTTTTGGTGTTCAATCCTGTCTGTTTTCATTAAAGTGTGTGACTCTTGTGATGATGAATCAGTAGGGTAGGCTCTCTTCTGAAGAGTTGGGAACTGTAGGTTATTGAATAAAGGAGCTTCATGTTGATTTTCTAATTGATGTGATAAAGATATGTTGTCAGCTGTTGAATTCTTGGTGGGAGAATAGGTGTTATGTTCTTCTGTTTCATTAATATTTAGGGGCTTCAATAGGCACTGATTTGCAATGTGACCTTTGTCTTTACACATAAAACATGAAATGTTATTTGTAGTGAAGAATATCCTTTATGAAATGTTATCATAGTATATTACAGTGGAGGTTGGTAGTTTCTCTATATGTTCAGGTTCTAAAACTCATTATATGGGAGAAACCAGGTTCACTTATACCAGCTTTTATAAAGGATATTTTAGTCGATATTGTGATACCTCTGTCATTAAGTTATTTTTCTATTACTTCGTGCGGTATAACTGGGCACACATTTGAGATTATTACTTTTTTGTGCTTGCTGATGAACGGTCTAACTCCTAGTTTGTAGTTCTTAATTTCTATTGTTGGGTTACGTTCTACAAATCTGTCAGTGATAGTTTGGTTAGCGAAAAATATACATATTCTGTTGTTTGATATCCTGGATATAAATCTAATGTCTGTGGCATTTACTATCGTTGCAATTTTACTAATATAGTCTTTTATAGACAGCCCTTCTTGTGCCTCAATAATTGCGGCTTGTTCTTTTAATGGGAAAACTTCAGATGTAGTTACATTAGAATAAGATTTTCTTACTTGTTGATTACTGGTGCCACTGTAAGTTGTAGATGACTTGTGGAATGAAGATTCCTCTGCTGTTGTTTTGGTGTTTGTCTCCGATGCATTTTCTTGGGTGGTGTTGGATCCGTTAGAGGTTAGTTTTTCCTGGTTGTTAAAGAAGCCACATCAACAGATTAGTTACTGCAATTGAAGCTCTTATCTGTTATCTTGATAGATAAACAATAAAGAAGTTATATTTATGTATCAAAAGTTAGTGGATTACTAGCACACATAAAACACTTAAAATATTTTTGATACAACTCGCGACGCTGTGTACGCACGGCGCTCTGGAAAAAGACTGATTTGTATTGCTTTGTATTGTACTCCTAATCAAATACAGAATGGCCATTCAGTTTTCATACTCGAAGTAATCTCGAGGGGCCAATGACCACGGACACTCGCAAGTCTATGTAAAAATAGGTTTTATAAAGGTGTAAATTGTTTCTGGTTGTGCACTAACTATGTGAATACATGTTGTTGGTAATTGAACGAAAATAAAAATACTTTCGTGCACTAAATTTATCAAAACATAATTTTTCTAAGAGAGATAACTAGGGCATTGTCGTAAACCAAAAAAAAAAAACTTTTCAAACTTATGACTCTAAAATAAAAATTTTACAACTAACTATACAGGAAATTTTTTAAGCCAGCAAATTCTGTTCTTCCCCTTTTTGCTCTATTCTCACCTCTTACACACACACACACACACACACACACACACACACATACACCCACACACACTTACATTTACTTCACTACGACACATGACTAGAGACTAGTTGGCAGCTATGCTCTAAGAGGTCGTCTCGGCTGCATCAATGCCACGCTAGTGGGAGATACCTGGATGAGGGAAAATCCCTGCCTAGCGTATTGGTCAGCGCTGGATCTCACCATCCAGTGGAGAGAGGCAACCAACGCATTCCGGAGGAAACACACTACATTTACGGGACAAGTGGCAGTCATTGACGCGTCCGGAAACTT
>BLKR01012595.1:0-18053 GCA_011170035.1 Teleogryllus occipitalis
TATATATTCTATAGCTGAATCTCTGAATTTCTAAAACATAATTTCCTGTGCCCCTAAGATTGTTTCGCAAAGTTCAAGCAACTGGACCAGATATGTTCTTGTTTCTTTTACATATTGGATTACTTTGGGCTTAAGGATATGGTGCTCAAAAGAATTTTCGATTAGGATGCAATAAGCAATGCATAAGCAATAAACTATTAAAAACAGATCGGGTCGCTATAAAATGTGATGTTAAAATTTGACAGTTTTCGACGGCGCGCAATTTAGTTTCCAGCTTGAAAGTGTTTAGGATTAGTGAGTCTCGAAAACTAAATTAGAAAAATTCAGCGACACTTAGAAAGCTTCTCTAAACTGATTTCGTTTCGCAGTTCTCGTGAATTTGGGTGACGGCTCAGAACAAATATTTACAATAATAGTACAAAACCTCTTGCACGGCGGTCTCTTCAATTTTTTTTAGATTGGCTTGAGATCTTTTTAAATAAACTACAGTTAGCATATGAAGTATTTTTAGTAGAACATTTTTGACAAATATTCTATTGGAGAACTGAGATATGGGTGTAATAGATAATGACAAGATATGTAATCACCTAACTGAAACCCAACACTTTGTAGACACTTCACAAAATTCGAAGAACTTTTCGGAACACTGTGGATTAATACGATTTTAATAGGACTCGTTCCTTCATTATTGGCGTGTTTCCACTAGTTATATCTTCAAAAATTCTTTAATACCGCTATATTGGTCTCAGTTTAATTAAAATATTTCCTGAAGTAATTGCTCTCTTGGCGATCATGATACCTCATATAATCCCTTCCCTCAGTCAATCGAATACATTTAATAAACGATACTTTACAGATTTATCCTAAAGCAATATTCTATGGACGATGATCATAGTAAAAAATTTAAATGAGAATGTTTAAATAATTCTTCAAAGCCTCCAATCATGCACGAGGCCGAGGCAGTTTCAACGCACCAATTCACTCAGCAATCAGGAACAATTGAAACTCAACACTCGCAAAACATTATACTGGAAACGCATTAGTTATATCAGAGCAAGTACAAATTAACCAATTGCATAGGGAACTGTTTTCTGGGCTGTCTAAACATTACCACAAAATGGTGTACACTCAATTTGTTGATACTTTCAGTATTTGTATCGGCGTAAAATAATAAATTTGGCACCATTACATTTCGCAAATTTCTATTTCAACTACCTCAAACCCTTGTATTGTGCCTAAATTTACGGCAGAAGTGCCGTGACTTGCCTTGGGAATTTCGCGAGAATTGAAAAAAATCACCGGAATGTGCAAAGACTAATAAGTTCCTGAAACTCATAAAAAGGCATCTGTATTTAAGAATTGTTTCTCTGATTCATAGAAGCAAATGATTGCATTACTACTAATTGAATAAATATAGCAAATGCAATCATAAGAATTCGTGTTATCGATTTCAATTATCTTTCCGTAAATTACTTATTTCACTACATGCATATCTTTCATTAATAATTGCCGTATTTTTATAGAAAAGGCTGATTTTTAACGTTAAGAACGATTTAAAACATTATGAAACTACTGCACTCAAGCGTGACATTTCGTCAGCGAATTTTCAGCTAGTTTCTGATACGATAAATGAATATTTTTCAGTGTTTCTGATTTCTATTACTTTCTCACCGTCTTTAAAACGTTCTAGTATTTAAAAACGTTTATATTTCGAATAAATTTATTTTAATATTTAACATTTAAAATATGCAAAGTGAAAGAACGTGGTTGTATTATGTATGATGTTTGCTTAACAAATTACCAAAACAATCACCTGAAAACGTATCATTTATACTAATTAACTTACAGTCGACTGCGGTTGGAGTAAACTCGGATAAAGTGGATCCTCGGTTAGTGCACTTAAGTCACTCGTCACGTTTCACTTACATTACAAATAAGCAAAAGAAGATTTGGTTATAGTGAACCTGAACCTCGGCTACAGTGAACGGAAATACGTTCTGGAAATTAATTTATGTAATTAATTAGTGAGCCAAAAATCCTCAGAAGTTCACTATAACCGCACTCGACTGCATTTTCATTACGTAGTATCCAAGTCAGTTAAGTCAACTTTACCATCAGGTGGCACTTTATAATCATCGTCGGACCTGTCATAACTGTAATATTTTTCAGGTTCTTTGGGAGCATCATCTGAAATATTTTGCAAGAGACGAAGAGTCCCCGCAAAACCAAGACCTCTGCGGTACACATTTGAGAAGCGTAATAAATAAAATACGTAATAAGTACAATTTATCACCGCTTGGACGAAGTAAAAACTCCCTCGAGGGATGAGACAAGTGAGTCAATTTAGAAACAATCGCGCAAAGTGTACTTTTCGATTCCAAGAAAATGCAAAAGACAGCCTGGTAACTGAAACGATACTAACAGAGGAATCTTCCAGGAAATTTGACAGTGACAAGCAGAGTCGAGCGTGCGAGAACATGATATATCACAAAGGCAAACTACGTTGTTGAAATCAAAATAACGGCATACGTGCAATAGGGAAAATGTTGAATAAAAAATATGTAGATTAAAAAATTATCTTATCTAACGAAGCACATTACGCGATGAAGTGTGAAAATATTTCATCTCAAGACCAAAACAAAAATTATGTTGCAAAATGAAACGTCGCTGGTATCTATATGCCATCCTTAGGATTAATATTAATACACCTAATATATTTCTCGCTTTTTACATTTTATAATTTGAATTAGGGGTACTTCCATATTTTTTTTAAAATTTCGACCTTTTTAATTTCACCCCCATGATGACTTTATTACTACAATGAGGTCCGGCATTGTGTATTAAATCCATTCGTGCTAAATTAAATATTGTTGTTGAAAAAAATTTTAGAATGTTTAAATATTAGCAAGATTGAAACTTACTCGGAATTTCTAGCACTTGATTAGAATGTCTGTATGACTATATTTCTCAGCATAAGTTGACTATCTTTAATATCTGATGACCACCAAAACTACATATAAACGTCGACTCCCCAATCAAAATTGATTTAAATAAGAAAACGAGAATAAAATACTTAGTTACCTGTGGCCTGCAACAGCAAAAATGCTGTTGAACAAATCTACACAAAATGGTTTCCAAAAAAGTAGCACGCACACTGTTCAAGAACAACAATTACACGTCTCCTATAGCACGCAAGTAAATTAACAATTTTAACAAACACAGACGTCCCGAACACTGGAGTACTATCGAATAATATTTATACAGTACAATCGTTCATTATACACCTATGTAATGCATATTTTTTCGATATTTGACATTCTTAATGAAGGGCTCATAAAATACCTACCGCTAATATAAATTTTTCCAATATATTTTTTTTTTGGAAATTCTCCAGACACAATTAATTTAATTAAAATATTCCGTCGCCAGCATATAATGAATTGTTTTTTAGGTTGTTTAATAAAGGAAACTCTTGTTGCTTCCACATCTATATAATCATTCTCTGTTAATTTTGTTAATTATATTATCTTTACTAATACTTAACATATTTCTTCTGAGATGTATTATGAATGATGGGGGCATTCTAAATTGTCTTTTTCGACTTTTCACTTATTACTTATCAGTCAATCTGAAATACAATTATCCATAAAAATTGTATGAACACCGCGATTAAGAGAGAAAATAATTACCCATTTCTTCCCTACTTTTCTATCAGTTAGAATATTTATACCCCTTTAGAAATGCTTACTTACGAAGTAAGAAATGCGAAGATAAATTGATATATTGCTTCATATGGCCATCATCAGCAAAAACGGTCCAGCAAAACCACACAAAATGTGTTTCGGAAAGTAAGACACACGATATTTAATAACAACAAATCAAATACTCTCGTATGACACTGCAACAAGACATTAACAACATTCTTCAATTATATGCAATATTGTTGATCAGTAGCACATATACAGCACTTATTTACATAACACGAATATCAAAAAAGTTGTTGTTTCATAATGCAATACGTAACAAATATTTAATGACGGGCGGGCTGTTTCTGGGAACTTATCGCAAGATGTCGGCTGTGAAAAGCAGTGACGTCCTGAACATGGGAATTCCGGTAGGACAACTACAGGCAGAATAACACAATCTAATATTTGCATTTTTCAGTCAAAATGAAACAATTTCATTGTGTTTGGATTTTTCACGAGTTTCTAATTGATTGTTTTTTTCGTGATTCTGGGCGCGTCAACTGCTATGGTCATTAGTCCTGTGAGTGTAGTGCATGTTTCTTTCTCGGGAGACGGCGGTGATCTTCCCCCGCTGGATGGCGAGATCCGGCGCCGACCTACCGTCGGCTAGTGGAGTTTCCCCCCTAACCCCCTTCCAGGACTAACCCCTAACCAGGACTCTCTCATCAGAGTGGCACCACACCAGCCGGGACAAGCTCTAAGCTCCCGACCGGTCTCCCAGAATACGTGGTAGTGTAGTGCATGTTAGTGTGTGTGTGTGTGTGTAAGGGGAGAGGATAGGACAAGGAAGAGGCGCGCCGTCCGTTGCCCGTTTGATAGGGTACTGCTCCGGCATTCGCCTGGTGTTGATCGGAGGAACCACGGAAAACTACCGATCAGAACAACCGGCCGCTAGAATTCTCCTCCAGACAGCGCCTGAATTCGACCTAGCTGAAAAGGTAGTGTCGAAAATCCTTCCGACGTCTGGACTCGAACCTAGGAACTCCCGGTCAGAGGCGCTGCAGTGACATCAGTTGATGTACTGAGCTACCGCTCCCGGTCCGAGTTTCTAGGCATCTAACACAACCATTGGCACATTTAACACGGCCGGAGGCGGCTGTTATTCTTTCAATTTCTGCGAGCATTGGAAATTAACCCACAACTGGTGAAGTCATTTTTTGTCACGTAACTAGCGATGAGGGAACTACACATAACCCTACACAAAAACTTGCGTAAAAGTGTTGAAATAACAAAAACATCTGTTTTGGTGAAATGAACAAGACATTTTATACATTATTATGAGAATTAATGCGAAAATAATTAAACAAGACGCGCAGTTACTTATGAAATTAAAAAATATTTTAATACCCACATGAATCATAAAAAAAGAACTTCTTCTCCTATATTTTGTACTAACGGACAGATTAATTATAAAAGTCTTTTGACAACCAGAATCTGATTAAGGAGTATCAATTAATCATAGCCTATGACTAATACAACACAATCTCAAGTCACTTTCTACAGTCCCTCATTCGCTGCAATTTCCGCTAATACTAACCGTACACAGAGCGCAGAGAAGCACCTTGAAGTGAGCACAGGTAACTTTTGTTTCGCGCTCACTTCGCCTTGGACACATTCCACATCTCACTAATTTACCTACATCGTTTTGGCGTTGGTTCAGGGCTTCTCAAGATTCGGGGTATGGCCAGCCACAGCTCACGGACCATGTGGTGATTCTGTAGACTGGTGCGTAATGCTGGCTGTACCAGTTCCGTCAGATACCACGCTCTCCCTCTCTTCACCAATGAATGCGCTCTTTTCCGCTTCTAAATGGACTTTGACGCATTCCTCAAATCCTGCGTTATTTTCCTTAATAATATCCCTTGAAGCATCCATAGTTTTGTAAAATATTTTTTAAAAGAATATGGGATAAAAATTACGTAATCGGTGAGATGGGGATTGATAATATCCAGGCTCCAGAAAAAAATAAAATAAGTTTCTGTACATCTTCAACAATGTGACCACCGCCGGATTTGAAGAAAAACTGACTTCCTGAGAGGTACCCAGAAGTATAGACTCCTTTTCGCATCCGCTTCGCGAAGGTTCGTTATCTTTCAAAGGAGGGTACTAAAAGTCACCACATCACTAGTTACGGGTTAATAATAGAGATGAGATGCTGGTGACGATGCTAATTACTTCTAGCCACAGAGCAACTCCCGAGGTAATGTAAAATTCATATCCGATCATTTCGTTTATAGACGGATTTTCCTACGGATGAGCCAAAGTGACAGTTCGCGTAACAAGTGAACATCACATGTAATTCAGAGAAGTATCCCTCCGCCGCGACAGCTGTTCAGCCACGCCCCTTCGTAAAGTGTTAATGGCTCCTGTGAAAACATTCCTATGCAGAAGTCAAAGAGTTTCGCTGAGGTATATGCACGTACGTGACTCCGGGAAATATTTGAATTTAATTACGTCTGTGGAAAATCTCTTAACATGGTCTCACAATCAGTAAAAGAAAACTGCCACGAATCTAAATAGAAAGAAAAATGATTTAAGCCGGAAATACGTCCATCGGTACGCATCTCGCGTTCAAGTCTCAGTTTTAAAATAGACATAATATTTATCATCCAAAAAGTAAATGTAATGTAATGTTTATAGAAAAAAATAATTTTCACAGAAGAGCACATAACACTGCACCTCCTAATTCCAATTATTTCTCGCGGCGCACTATATTTTGTCGGGCGAGGACATCAAAAAATGAAGCGTCGAAGCCATTTACAAGTTAGCCAACTTGAAACAAACGAATGCAGGAAGGGAGTCTAATGGGCTCGAGGGCACAACGACCACAGAACCTTCAGTTATGTTGCCAGCACTAGCTGTCACTTTGGCTCCTCCTTAGAAAAATCGTTCTATGCTTTTCCTTTTTTTAACAACGACAACATCTTCTCCGCCTCCACGGCGCGATGCGCTACTCATCCGCTGGCGTTGTGCAACGCGTTTCGCTGCAGCGAAAGCTGATGATGGAGCCTAATTAGCAGGGAATTACTGAGGCCTGCTCCTCTGATCCATGCGATCGCTCACAAAAAACGAAACCGCATTCTGCGATCGCAAACAATCCGTGAGTGCGTGCCGCTCAAATGATAGCTCGGGATAATGCAACGCGAAACGCACGTTCGCCACAGTGGAAGCTCGAACCAACGCGCACCAGAAAACCCGTTGGCCGCTGATTTCGAAATGGAGCTCCTGTAAAAGCACTGGGAGGATTATGATGTGGCCGGTTGGGAATGGAATGTTATGAGAGACTGTGCTGACGCAACTTCCTTCCTTTTCTATTTCCAGAAAGCTGGAAATTTCCACAAAGCTGAAAATTGGAAAGAAGGATAGAAGGGATTCCTAGAAGCTTCACCAGTTTTCCTAGGGCGCGCGGTGGGCGAGCGGTGGGCGAGCGGTGGCTAGCGGGGGGCTAGGAGAGGCGAGCAATGGGGGAGCGTGTGGCGAGCGAGAGGGTCGAGCGTGGGCGAGCGGGGCGAGCGGTAGGCAAGCGGTGGGCGAGTGGGTGCCGAGCGGGGCAGCAGTTTGTGACGAGCGGAGGGTGAGCGTGTGTCGAGCGGGGGAGGGGGCGAGCGGGGGGGGCGAGCGGGGGTTGAGCGGGTAACGAGCGAGCGGGGCGGGCGGCGGGGGCGAGCGGGGGCGAGCGGGGGCGAGCGGGGCGAGCGGGGGCGAGCGGGCGAGCGGGGGGAGCGGGGGCGAGCGGGGGCGAGGCGGCGGGGGCGAGCGGGGAGCGGGGGAGCGGGGGGAGCGGGGGGGAGCGGGGGGAGCGGGGGGGAGCGGGGGGGGCGAGCTAGTGGGAAGCAGGTGGCGAGCGGGCAGTTCAAGGAGGGTGAGCAACGAATGATAGGCCCTCAACAAGTATCCCATTCTCATTACTCGAGGTTTTGGCAAGCGGGCAGAAGCTCACATACTCGCCGAATGCGGAATATGTGGAGCCGACTGAGGCGGAATGGAGGTACTCGCATATACCTTCAGGGTACTGGCCACCACGAACACGAATCCTACAGGGATTAGGGACCGGCGGGTTTTGTCCATGACAGTGCTACCGTCAAGGTGGTGGCCACAGAGAAGTGTTGGCCCTGAGGGATGCGTCGCAACGAGTGAACAGTCACTAACCTGAACTCTCCTACCAGCGGGGTACCGCCCCAGCCGGAACAAGCTCTAAGCTCCCGACCGGTCTCCTGAAATATGTGGTAGTGTAGTGCATGTTAGTGTAAGTGTGTGTGTAAGGGGAGAGGATAGGACAAGGAAGAGGAAGGACAGATCGCGCGCGGTCCGTGGTCCGTTTGGTAGGGTACTGCTCTGGCATCCGCCTGGGGTTGATCGGAGAAACCACGGAAAACTACCGATCAGAGCAGCCGGCCGCTAGAATTCTCCTCCAGACAGCAGCTGAATTCAGGAGATTTCATCATCCAAGTATTTCCCCAGCGGGTCATTGTCCCGGTATACACTTCTCCAATCTCTCAACAGGTCTCCTTACGTGTGTAGTAGAGCAGTGCATGAAATATTTACGTATGTGAGTAAGGGAGTTGACAAGGAGGAAGAGAAGGTCGTGCGCAGTGTCGGCTCGGTACAAGTTACGGTACTGGTCCGGCATTCATCTCGTATTGACATGAGAAAGCATAGAAAATTACTCTGTGGCAGAGTCTGACGCTATTCTCCAAAAAGTGGCTGATTTCGACCTAGGTATGTAGCTAGGATCCAAAATCCGGGAACGTTGGGATCAGAACCCTATGACTTCAGAGGCATCGGCGCAGCAGATCAATAGCAATGCTGCCATTGAGCAATCCCGTCCGGTTTATCGAATATGTGTATTCAGCTTAAGTTATGGAATGTTTAGGTTCTCATATCAACAAGTGAACTCACATGCCCTCCGTGATCATTCATCTTTCGCATCATGAGTCATTCCCTCATCTTTCATACACTAAAAGGCGAAACTAAATGAACTGTGATCACTCCCCATGAAGGAGGGAAGAGAAAGGTGTGATTCTACCTCATCCAGTCATACTTAGAAATAAGTATACCATTAACAATATATGGTCTTAATCTATGGTAATGAAATGTAATAAATCCAAATGGTAAAGAAGGTAATGAAATAAATCCAAAAACTTACTAAATTACTACCTTTGCCTTAGTATGAGGAATATTAATAAAACCGTAAACTTGGTATATCCTTTGTAAAATGAAAAAAGAACACATTACTAAAGCCTACCGTATGTAAGAACAAACAATTCAACGTTATTCTTCAATTTTATTCAAAGTGGTAGGTTGAAGTCGTTACGCTGAGTCATCGATCTATATGCACCGGAGAGAAATATAAAATAGTAGTCTCGGGGGAGACGGATTCCGCACTGCTTCCTGGGCTCAATTTTCCGTATAAAAACCGTCAATTGTTTTACTAAGAATGAAGCATTATGCCAGGAATATTCATACACAAAAGTGATCTACATTCTGTATCAAACCATTTTTCAAGTGCTTTCAAACTTCTCATTTCGACTCTGATATCAATAGTCAACTAAAAAACGGAGCAGAAGTAATACTTTTCAAGCATGGAACGCACGCTTTAAAATGCAACGATGCGAACGAAATGGTTTTTCATTACCTTTTCGTATAATGAAACGAAAATGTTATTTCGTTGTTTCTTTTTAATACGAAACCAAACAGAAGGAAAAGATTTTGATTTAAAAAATGAAAAAGAGTCGTTATTAATAAAAATGGAAATTATTAACATTTTTATTTTGATTTTCCGCACTGTGGAATGAAACGAAAATCAAAATGTTTTGTTACACGGTAAAACGAAAATCAAAACGTTTTGTTACACAGTAACACGAAAATGAATACGTTTTGTTACAAAACGAAATGAAAAATGTTTTTGTTCTCTTTCGTTTTACATCCCTCGTGCAAGAAAGAGTCTGGAATTCATCCTCTAAATTCACGCAGCACACGAAGAGCATCGTTGTGTTTCTCCAGCTAAGCTGTTACAACGTCCGTCCTTGGGCCGTTTACAAGATAAATTGTATAAAATTTATCACTTAGCTCAGCGTTACTGACTAATGGGTCACACGAGGCTGTAAAGCAATAATTTTCCCGCGTTCAGCATTGAGGTAATGTACGCAACAAAATGTGGTATATGGCTAGGAAATATTAATTATTCGCATCTTGTTTCCAGTGCATATGTCGAGACCTTTGGGGCTCTTTTTTTGTAAAGAAAGCAAGACTTGAAGGATGGCCGGAAATAGACGGAATAATTTATTCATTGAGGCAATGTGTATACAATGGAGGAAAATAGGTCTGGTTTTCTTTATCAGGATTTACGATTGGATGGAAACAAATTAATGAGTCTGCATTGAACTTTATGGAAACTAAAATCGATATACGACAACTGGATTGATAAATAGGCAAGTTATTTTAGAAGGGACGAAGTTTAAAAGTGCCACACATGGACGATGTAGATCCTTTTAACTAAGTTATTTTAGTATAAAGTTCTACAAATAATTAAATCAAACAGTGATTCACTTTTATCACGAAGTTATTTCCATCTTTCTACGTAAAACCACTGTTATGTTGGGGTGTATTTTTAATGCTTAAGGATCCCAGAACAATATTTCTAAGTATCGTGACTTTATACTTCATTGTTACTGTTGTGAATTAATTATTATTATCTTCTCATTACGATTTTGATATTTAAATGATAAAAAATTACATTCAATGTTTTTGTTTTCGAATATAAATATGTTATTGAAAATTTGATAGGGTGACAACTACGAAAAAACTTTATTGGGAGAATGATGTATCGTTACAAACAAAACAATTTACGTACGTTTATTGAAGAGCTTTTTGAATGACATGTAGAGAGCATTATGTGACACGTATAGAATAATAAGAGAACTACATTTGTTAGTATCACAAAGGATTTTAACATTTAATTCCATGCATAACAAAACAATTCCACATAGATCTAGTACGGGAATGAACTTCACCTCCGGATTACGGTGTCTGTTCACACCACAGTTCGCATTATTAGTCCATGCTTCATTATTTCAATCTTCTTGCTACAAAGCGGCCCTAAATAGATTGTGTTTATACAGTTCCTCGCCGGTCGAGAGAGTGAACGAGAACACCAAGTGTGCACGTCCTTTGACATTGCTGCCACCTTTGCAAAACGCTGTACAAAACCTCTCAAAAAAAAAAACAACAACACAGAACAAAAACCGCGAGTAGCGAGAACCCCTTGCGGGAATAGATTATGACGGCCGCCACGCTGTTGCACGCGGGTATGCTGGGCGAAGCGGGGCGGGGCGGGGCGGGGCGAGGAGGGGCGGGGAGGGGCAGGGAGGGGTGGGGAGGGGTGGGGAGGGGCGTGGCGGGGAGGGACGTGGCGGGGCGGGGAGGCTGCGGAGACGGCGCTGATGTTTAACATTCCCTCTGTTCTACGCATTTCCAGTTAAATGGCGACGGGATACACAAAGGACCCAGGATTGTTCCGCACTAACACGAAGAGACGACAATGAGAACGAGGCGGCGACGCCCTGGGAGGCGAGGACGCGGCGCTGGAGACGGCAGAGGAGAAGGCGCTCGTCTGCAGAGGCCTCGTGATGACTGCGTGTTTGTATGCACGTGCGGATGAGAGAAGGAACATCAACTCTATACCACATACAGTCCACTACAACCTCGTCTCAACACACCATTCTCCAACTCGATTCCAATACCTATACCCTCTTAATGCCTTTCTCAGCAATTCTGCGAACAATTGTTAAACAGTAGTTGTTGAGTGTCGTTACCTACCCCTTGCTGTAGATAGACTGAGCTTTAAGATTAAGAAATAAGAATATTGTACTCCAAATATGACATATGAGAGAGTAATTGATCTATGTATTTCCGAAAGAAACATAAATATGTACGAATTCGTAATATATAAAAAATGAAAGAAAGAAAGAAAGAGTTATGCCTACAAGACAAGAAACAAAATAATAGAGATAGAAAGTACAGAAGATGAGAAAGAGGAGGAGAAGGAGAGTAGCGATTCGTGGTGGTAAGAAGGGAGAAGGTGGGCGGAAAGTGATAATCAATTAAGTGTGGATGAGACAGACCGGCCGTATGATTTTTTTGAATTTGTGATTAGGACGTTACGATATGAAGTAAAGGAGAAAATCGAGCAATGGCTGGAAGATAGACAGGGGAAACTTCTCATCTCTTTTCCTTCACCTCAAATTCTACATGAATTGATTGAGATTTAAACCACGGTATCTAGAGGACGAAAGTAAGTAGTCTGTACACTACACCAAAATCAAGAAGAGTAGAGCCAATAAGATGCTAACGCTTTCAGAGGTCCAATGCAAATAATTTAAATGCGAATTCACCTCCGATATGATTTTTTAAAGACCATCATATATTATCGCAAGAATTAAAGCTCTAGTATACTAACAACAATTAATGATTAACGAATCTATATTCATTAAGAAAGTTCTTCTTTTTGTAGGAAAATATGATAATCATTATATAATCCTCAGTATCAAAATATATAAAGCAACCGCAATAATGTGCTAATCAAACCCAACTCCACCATCTTACATAAAGGTTATCTAGAATAGGAATTTTTTACGTCCTGATTGAACCATAAACTTATCTTCCATGAAGTGCTTAAAATACGCAGTACTTATGAAAAGTACTGTTGAAAGTAGGCAGTTTCCAGTCTCAGGTAAGGGAAGTCCAGGCTAAACTTTCTCTTAGAGTTTATGTAAAAGTAGAAAGAGGATTTTTACAAAACGGGAGGAAATGTGCGCGGAAGCAGTCCATTCAGAGGACGCGTCTGCGACTTGCAGCATCGCTCTGCGTGCCCTCGAGCTGCAGAAGAATCAATGATTTTTGAAATTTGTTTTCAAAATGTATTTAATACTTGCTGTACAAAATGTTTTTCAATCAAGTTCATATTGTCAATAAAAACATTTACGCCGGCCCGGTGCCCGAGATCGCTAAGGCAGTAGTGCCGTAGTGATCTCGGACCGAAGGCTCGCGGGTTCGAGTCCCGCCTCGGGCATAGTTGTATTTGTGTTCGTCCTTTCACCCCTTATCATCAATCACCATATCGTTTCATCCACATAGTTACCATACCGTTAACAGCAATAGTGGTCGCTAATGACCTAAGATGTTGATGCGACCTTAAATAACCAAAAAAAAAAAAAAAAAATTACACTCAATATACTCAAGCTGAACTGTGATCCTTAATAGATAACGTTAGATTTGAGCAGTTAAAACAATTTTGAAATGAAGGAACATAATGAAAATGATGAAGTGAACACAACAAAGTAAAAAACGGGTCACTTGTTAAGAGTTTAAGAGAGTTCGAAGTTATTCTCGGGTATTCTTGACTTAATTCGAAGAAAATATTACTGATTTTGCCAAGTTTAAAAATATTAAAAAACAGTAAAAATACAGAAGGAAAAGAATCTTGAACTGTTTATAAAATGAGGAATACTAACATTTTTTTTATGAACGATATTCATCAAAATATTTTGTCAGCAGTATTTAATTTTTTACAAATATTGTCCCATTGTGTCATTTAATTATTTTCCGATAATCTGTGAATTATTTTTCAATAGTTTTATGTTCTGAAAATAAAAAGCAATAATAAACTAATATTTCAGATAAACTATCTGGGGCCAATGAGGTATCTACCACAATAGTATTAAATATAATTTTTTATATGATTACATATAGCCAGATAGTTTATCATGGAGTACCACAAAATCTCCGCTGCCACCACAGAATTAATATTTCAAATTTTAATTTTTATGTGTGGAATTAGTTGAATGTAAATCGCTTTTCCGAAGTTGGTAAGGAACAGGGAACACCGGAAAAAGAGGATAATAGACTGATTAATTACATGCTACTCCAAGAATATTACACAGTGTCTAATACACATATTAGGTATTTACGAAGAGTGTTAAGTACACGAGGGAAAACCGTATTCACATGAATGTCATTCATTATCTTCTTTGGTTCATTGCTTTAATATTTCTCAGGTAATTTGTGCCGCGTTCACTCTTTTGAATCTAACTTGAGTTTCCGAAAAGAAATTTAAAATTCAGTTGAAAATTACTTCATCGATGTGCAAGGTGTCTAAAAAAATCGATTGTGTTAAAAAATTGAGAATTTGTTTTATGAAGTATGAGAAATAATGTTCTCTTACTTACGAAGAAATAAAATGATTTTCAATCGCAATTTATAACGGTTTTAAGATTATGAAACAAGATACTCAAGTGCTGTAAAAGACGCTGAACTAGTCACGAAGAATCTCGTAGTTTTGATAATCTCACGCCATGCAAATACTTTTTCAAGATTAGTTTTTAAGTAAACTTATTGCCTGCATCACGGCCACTCTGAAAATAGTTGCTAGGTTCGATCTCTTATATTCGTTGATATATTAAGCTGCTCTACACGTTTCTGCTTTCAGACTTCTTCAAAACGCATTTAATTTAATGTTTTAAAATGCACTTTGAAGAAATATGAAAGCAGAAGCGTCTAGAACTTATTAAACACTACACGGTTTGTAATTAAACCAAAATTTCTCCATCAGTGGACAATATGCGCTTTGATTAGTTGCTCCTCATTTATTTGTACAGACGAGGATAATAATAGTTCTACAATATTATGTGTTCGAGTGTAAATCGTAGTACCTAACAGTTTACTTGTCGTAATGAATGCAACATGATGACATGGTTTTACGCAAAGCGAGCATCACAAGCCCTGACGAGCGAACGAATTATGGCCGCCAATTATTGTCAATATTTTAAATCAAATGTAATATAGTTAATGATACTCTCTTTCAATAATAAAATCAATAATTAATCTTTGTTCAAAATATCAGATGCCACAATTTACAACACAACGCCTTGTATCGCAATTAGAGCATAGGGCATGTACAAGGAGAATAACAAGAACATAGCGCAATTTGTACAATACTAACAAATTATTACAAATTTTAAACAATGTTCAATTTTTTAATACGAACAATTGTTAGTGTTATTTTTCGTGAACTATACATTTCGTAAAAGAATAAATTCGGTCCTGAATTACGCCTTATTATCTTCCCTTGCGAGAAATCCTGGAGTTCTTTCTCGCTTCGGTTGGCAAGTGCTAAAATTTTCATTAGTGCAGAATTTGTGATAAATAAAATCTTTGCAGAGCAGGTTTTTCGCGGACTATTCCCACACCGCATGTCATTTAATGGACTGTATCTCCTCTGTGATCAACATTTATCACAGCCATGTGTCCTGCAGGGACGCGCATCACGTGACAAGCCCTATCAGCGCATGCGCCCTGCAGCGCATATTTCCAGCACAACATCTCTCCCACTGTCCCCACGAGGCGAGACATCGAATTACAGAAACATACGGTGTCCATCATTCTATTAATTACGCATGCACGGAATGGATTTGAATATGCTGATAATATGGTGAAAATATTTCTGTTGTTTTCACTTCATGTAGCTTCTATAAGGGCTACCTAAATGTGGCTCTATCACGTCACTTCAACTGAGGTCAGAATATACCAAATTTTAAAAATAAAAATTTATGCAAATTTTTTCTTTCTAATATAAAAGCACGAATGGGTCGAACAAGCGTTTGGGGATATATGCAGAGGTGAAGCGCACTCACTTGCCTCGCGCCGCATGTTACTATCGCTTAAGCATCCTCAAAACTCCTATTTAATGTACTAGATGTGTCATTGACAAATCTAAAAGAATTTAAAGAATAGGAATACCAAACCTAAACACCACTACTACCATCATTATCACCACCACCAGTGCTACTGCTAGAACTACTACTTCCACTACCACCACCACTGCCACCCTTACCAAAACCACCACCACTGCCACCCTTACCACTACCACCACCACTGCCACCCTTACCAAAACCACCACCACTGCCACCCTTATCACTACCACCACCACTACCAGTATTACTACTCCTACTGCTCCTGCTCTTACTGCTCCTGCTCTTACTACTACTCCTACTACCACTACTTCTACTACCACTACTAGAAAAACAATAGGAATATGGTGACTACTACACAAACAATTCTGTTTCAGTTATTAAATAATATCGTTCCAACCTTCTTCCGAGCATCAATCTGCATCATCCCGTGGCGAATTGCATTGAAGGCCTCTCCATGCGCCAAGGAAGCCTCCTGCCCGCGCGTTCCCGGGAGGCGCGAGCGGCGTGGCTCGGCGCGAGAGGGCGCGGGAGGGGAAGCGGCAGATGGAGTGAGGAGGAGAAATTACGCGTCGTGGAGGGGAGGGTTGAGGCGAGGTGACGCCAATCGAGGAGGGAATAAAGCGGGGACGTAAGACGTGGGGATGTGGCAGGGAGTAATGATAGAGGCGCGAATAGCAGTGGTGAGGGCGATAGAGGTGGGGATGATGGAGGCATTAATGAGAGAGACTAGAGCGAGAGACGCAAAGATAACAGGCGAGGATAAGAGAAGAGAGGATGGCAGAGGCGAGGGCGAGAGAAGCGATGAGAGAGACGGGGAGGTGGGAGGAGAACACTGGGAAGAGAGAATAGCGGGATGTAAGACTGAGGACTGGGAGAGGTGCCTCAGTGCATCAACTGAGGTCACTGCAGTGACTCTGACTGGAAGGTCCTAGGCTCGTGACCCGACAGTGGCCAAATTTTCGACACTAACTTGTCAGCTAGGTCGAATTCAGCCGCTGACTGGAGACCGGCTGCTCTGATCGCTAGTTTTCTGTGGTTTCTTCGATAAAATCCAGTCAAATGCTGGAGCATTACCCTACCAAAAGGGCCACAGATCGCACGCGATGTTTTCTTCCTCTTCCTCGTCCTATCCTCATCCCTGACACGTACACTTACACTAACATGCACTACATTACCACACATGCCGGGAGACCGGTCGGGAGCTTAGAGCTTGTCCCGGCAGGGGCGGTACCCCGTTGATGGGAGATATTTGATAGGGGAAAAATCCGCTAGCCGACGGTAGGTCGGCGCCGGATCTTGCCAACCAGCGGGGCAAGATCAACGACATCTCCCGAACCGAAACAAATGCACTGCACTTACGGGACTAATGTTATTATGTTGTCAGTAGTTGGCGCGACCGAAATCTCCAACAAACATACAACCAAGACGTGAAGACGCGAGAGGCGGGGAAATGCGAAGTGAGGCTGGAGAGGGCGTGCAGGGGGTGGGAAGGGGGCGGGCCCCAGCTGCAGCTCTCCGGCCCCATTGAGCGCATTCGCTGCGCCTCCGAGCGGCGCGGGGCGGCGAGGCGGAGCCCGGCAACTCCAGCCCGCGCGCGGCCCCACGGGCCCTCGCAAGTTTATCACAAGGCGAGAGAGCAGCGCGCGCCGTCTCCTCTCACTCCCCGCCTCCCTCACCCCGCCACGCCTCCACCAGCCTCCCCACTGACACACAGGTTCATCAACATTCTCCGTATTCATCAGCTCAACTGTTGGTTTGACCACTTCGCCAGCATTCCCGACCGTCTGAGTCGCACCCATATGCCCGAAAGATCATCCGGTGACCGACACATACGTGCGTCTGTCACCTCGTTCGGTTTATTTGGACGCCATCAAGAATCCAGTCAACTCTTTTCTCTGAGCAATCTGACAGGCAACACGCATGCGTTACGATCAATTTTTGTGGTCCACATTTGCCTTATTAATCTCTTCCGCCAATCATATCTCGCGTCGACCAACACGATGGCTTGTGGGCGCTCTTCTACTTAGGAATGTTCCCAAGAGGGCACCGCCCCAGTAGGAATAAGCTCTAAGCTCTCGGCTGGTCTCCCAACATGGGTGGTAGTGCAATGCATGTTTCTTTTAAGGGGAGATGAAGAAGGGAATATCACGCGCGATCCGAAGCCCATTTGTTAAGAGTACTGCTCGGCATTCACTTCCGTGCTTTTATTACACCCTCCCCTTGACAAAACACCTGCCCAGTCTCAAATCAACAGCCAAACTTTCTCATACTCGCTCGCTGGCTCGTCCTCCGTATTCTCCTTCAACTTCGTCTCGCTCACCATTCTTCTCACTAACCGGCTCGTGCACACAGAAACATTTCCTCCGCTCAGGGCTCGACGCCCCAAGGACCCTGTCGTTTCCCGATTCTTCGCTCACCCCTCCCCGCTCACCCATCCCCTCGCCCTCCCGCTCGCCAACCCTCCCGTCAGCCCGCCCGCCCGCCCGCCAACCCGCCAACCCGCCAACCCGCCAACCCGCCCGCCCGTTCACCCGCCCGTTCACCCGCCCGTTCACCC
>BLKR01012596.1:0-18045 GCA_011170035.1 Teleogryllus occipitalis
CACACACACACTCACACACACACTCACACACACACTCACACACACACTCACACACACACTCACACACACACTCACACACACACTCACACACACTCACACACACTCACACACACTCACACACACACTCACACACACACTCACACACACACTCACACACACACTCACACACACACTCACACACACACTCACACACACACTCACACACACACTCACACACACACCTTTTAAATCTGAATATAATGAACATCGTGCTCTTGCCTGTACCTTACACTACCTTTATGCCACACTTTCCAACACATCAAAATGCCGACTGGTATATTGATAAATTTTATATAAAATACGCCTCATAAAAGCTTTCACTTTTGAATGGATAGTGATATCGATACATCGTGATTTTTAAAAAGTTCCCCCCATAGTCGGTATTCATTTCTCAAGTACATGCTTCTTTTGCGACACTGCTACTGGCAGGCTGCACGGTATGGTGACATGTCTGGCAAACCCCGCGTATATTTGAAGTTTTTTTTAAACAACCATAGTCCAAAAACACAATTTTTTAGGAGTGCGAAAAAACTTTCCATGTGGAAATTGATAGTCTGTTGAATCCTAAAAACTTTTGTGCCCTTTCTCAAGCTCATTTAAGTACTGATGAACTCTTAAGTGTAGTTCAAGCTTGTACTGTATTGTGGAAAATATTGGATAAAATGGGGGGTGTATGGATTATGGTGTTTTTCTAAATTGAGAAATTTTTATATCAAAATAATTTATTTGGGGCAGTAATATTACAATATTTTCAGAATGAATGCAAGAAGTTAGTGTAGTTAATAAATTTGGAATATTATTGACCAACTTATTGTTCTTCGCCACTGTTGTTATCATAAGTGTTTTCGTTTTCCACATTACCATTTGTCACTGATAAACGTAGATGCAAATCTCTAAGCAGGTGACTAAATATTTCGACAATTTCTGAAGATTCCTTTGTGATATAAATATGCTTCTCCTTTAATGTCCTTTTTTCTTACTTCATCTTTCCTCTCTTTTTGGGTTTACGTCTCTTCCTCTTTGTTCTTTATACATCTGGTATAGAATCCATTTCTTAGCTGTTACTTTCTCCCTTGCTTGCTCAGAGTCACAACACAAAGTATGTATATAACATAAGAATAAGTTATATACTATCACCAATCTTCCAGAACTGGTTATGCAGAATATCCACATTCACAAAACAAACATTACGACCCCGTTGCAGATTGAGATAAGTAGTGCTTTAGAAATAATCACGAAGAAAACTTACATTTAATAGACTATGGTTCTTTTACCAAAAAAGACTCTGGACTATGGTTCTTTTATCAATGTCACTCGAACTTTCGGAGCTAATAAATACGGACAGCGGCTGACTTTGTTCACATCATAGTCAGCAAATGGCGGCTATGAAGCTCCAGCAACAGTTCTAGTAGCTCAAATCTCACCTTTTGATGTAAGTTTTTTTTTTCAAAAACCCTTTATTTGTTTCCACATAGTAACGGCACAAATCTAACTTCATCGTTATACTGACCCTCGTTCGCATTGTGGTAACCGTGTTGAACTTCTGGGGACTGAATTGATGATTTCCGCGCTCCAAGACATGTGTGCGCAGAGAAGGGAGGCAGGGGTCACGGCTCCCTTGAAAATTTTTAAAGGGGACCCCGTAGGGTTGCGTAATAAAAATTTTGTTTCCTTGAAAATGTTCAATTCCTGATTTCCCCCTTTTCCACCAAACATTTTTTGCTTGAGGAAGAGGCTCTCTTAGCGATTTGGCAACCAATAAATGGCTTAACATAAAATCAATTGTATTAAATGAATCATTAACGTTATAATTTCAGTCTCCTTTTAGTATGTTTTATACATTTACTTGCAAAATGTATTATATGTAAATAAAAAGTTCAAAGGACAATGAAGTACATAAATTTAGTTGCGGCCGTTTGTTTTCGGCTGCGCAGGTCAGTTCTCCGAAGATTATATTTTTTAATTCAAAAACGTGATCATGACCGCTTTCAAATTTTTATTTTCGAAATAAATCGCCTGCACAATCCATTTTCAAATTGAATATGAGAGAAAAGATTTTTCCAAATTTCTTTTTGAAATCAGACATTAGCGACCGTTGTGTTAGTGGTCGAAGTATTCACAATGCTTTTTTAAGGAGTATTTTTTATTTTGTTTGATGAGGAATTCATCGAAGTGTAGTTGAAACATGTTTGTATGTATTTATATATTTGCAAGCAATAAATAGTCAGCAAAGGTTAACTCATGGTAGAATGTAAATGAAGCTCACATTGTAAAATGTCAATAAGCAAAAGAAGTGTCAAGATGGATGGTATTCTACTCTTGGTTTTCAACGAAAAGCAAAAATTGCAGATACTTTACTCAAAATATCACAATTTTGTGAGTGAAGATTACTGTGAAAAATTAACAGCATTTAATCATTCTAATGCCGAAGATTGTGTAGACATACAATGGTATCTTCTCCGTATACGCTAATGATAGATGACGGTTATAGACCATTTATCAGAAACCATTAACACAAAACTGTAAGTGTAAAACTGCCGATAAGGAATTTCTTCCCAAATGCATCCAACAATTTCAAAATAAAAAAATTGAAGCTTGCAGTTTGTAACACCTCGAAAAATTCCCAGCCATATGCAATTATACTCGCGCTTAGCTGGGAAACTGCGTCTTAAACCCCTAAAATCAGGTTTTTGTGTCTCAAAGAAACACAAGTTTTTTGGGGTGAATACGTTAGGTAAGTTCTGTGGGGGAGAAGTGTTTGGGGGAAACAGATAGAACGACATGTAAAGGTCAGGCGGGAAGAGAAGTGTCAAGTGGTTTTTGAATTATGTTTCTTAAGAAGTAGTATAGAATTTGAGATCTTGTCGAACATTCTATTACATTTTGGAAAATTTAGACTTTTGGGGGGTGTCACCACTCTATAGAATGTGTGGTCAGTTAAGTGCAGAAACTAGAAATCTATATAAAGTTAAATTGAAGCAAAATTATAGAAATATTATTTAATTATTTCTATCATTTTTAAAATGGAAGGTATTGATTGATTTTCTGTGCAATTTAACCTCAACGTTTAGCATTATTGCAAAATGGTTACTATTGTACATAACCGAGCCTGTAATGCTGTTACGTACAATTCAGGGGCTGACCATTAAAAGTTGAGTCTACCAAGAAATAAATTTCCCTTTCAAAACAATTATTTAGAAAGCACGGGGGTTTCGCACGGGATCAGTAGTAGATACTATTGTGTATTTTTTAAATTGATATTTACATTTTCAATTCCTTCTTCTTTATTATACAAAAGTTTTTATATTCTCAAAAATTCATTGTATACAGCACAATTAATATATTACAAAACTCTTTAATGACTTGTTTATTTACTTCAAAGATGCTGTGAATAGACATTCATTCAATAGACTTCAGCTGTAGGTATCGAGCTTAAGATAAAGTTGTGTTTTAAAAGTACAACTAAAATATGTGTTACAAGTATTTCTTTTTAGGGTGTATTCTTTGGAAGGAATAAAGGAAAATGGTAAAATATGTCTGCTCTTTCTTACTTCACTCCCGAAATATTCCGTTAGGAACTCGTCTTCGCTTCCCCCGTCTCCTACACTTCCATTGCTCTGAGGTGGGGATTGATCCTGTTTACAGTTGTTTCTTTGCTGGCAAAGATATTGTTTTTCAGAGATAAATGATCCATACATTCACTTGAACTGTCCGACGTATCAGAAGTTCCAATTCCACTAAAATGAGAGACATTGATTAAAAAAATTCGAAAGTTTCGAATATATTTTAGGAACTTTGGCCACATCATTTATTGGGAAGGAATGTAGGTTCTTTACGAGAGTTTTCCCTTGCTTCCCACCCATGCCTCGAGAGCCAATCTTCTCGCACCGAGTTGACATGGGAGGCGGTATTGATTTGCTTAGCACGCCAATTCCTGACACGATTTTGAAGAAATCGTGTATAATGATGTTTAATAGAATAACAAAAATATCAGACTAATAAATATATTACATATATTAATGTATATCAATTATATATATTATATTAATATATTTCAATGATATCTAAATGTTAAACACCAAAAATCTCAATTAAATGCGAGATATGCTTTCATCAGATCCTCGAAACCACTAATTATCATTATTTTTCTGTTAAGAGATTCCGAGAAAAAGTCTTTACCTTATCTTCAACAATACACGTGAATTTCACATGGATGCCACTGTTACATTACTCGTATCAGCGAAATTGACAGACATCTTTTAGCCCCCAGGAAGATTGTTGATTTAGAAGAATTTAGTTTGAGATTCTAGTAGCGTGCATTGAACCCCAGCAACGCTAACACTGCTGAGTAAGTAAGAATGAGAATTTAATGAATATTGATAATTAAAATTACGATGAACCGTACGCCACTTGATCAAATATATTACACTCACTGTATATTCTACCACGATCTTTTCGCCGGTTCACAGCGCAACCCCAACTGTGAGACCTCGCCGCTACGCACTCATCTTATTCACTGGGCCAGGGACAGACTGCGATCGGAGGGAAGGTGTGCCAGATAATGTACTGAACTCAGCTAGCTAGGGATAGATGACGTTACTCCCCCTCCCTTGCTTTAAGGCGAGGCCTCGCCTGTCTCGTGATTGCAGTACTCCCCGCCAGAGAGCAGATGGGAACATACAAGGCATCTCACATTTACTCGTAAGCCAGTGCTACCACAATTCATCATTATTTTAAAAGGTCTGCTTTGTCAGTATAAATTACCGTCGCGTTTGTCGAGAGGTTTATGACATATAATGATCATGGGCACATATTTTTCTCTCGCTGTAATGAGAGTGAACCCGAATGTTCCCTAGAGATTTTATTATTACAAGCAAGGTTGTTCTGACACACGTGATTAGAACGCTAGATTCCCCGAATTTTCGAAAATATAACGTACCCTTAAGAGAGTCAGTGTGCACGGCAGCAATGGCTGATGTAAAAAGAAAAAAAAACTACTGTCGAATCAGAATTAGTGAATAAATATTAGCCACTTTAGCCTATTGAATCATCACTGCCTATGGTCGTAAGACACACACATTCGTTTTTCGAAAAAAAATCTATGCAGTATTTTGGTAATCATTAGACAAGAATGGTGTTTAGTTTCCATTGATTACCACAACATTTGCAGGAAGCAGATTTCATCTTCCTGTTTTGTAAGTTACTATTCTTTCATGAACATACATCTTGTGTAGGAGTGATAAATTGCAAGTTTGAGTTGTTTATTTTCAAAACATTTTGTTTCACAATTGTGGTAAAGAATCTCCTGTTGCGCGACTACTTGGTATACGGTAGGGGAGGGGGAAGCTGGTTGGTCGCTAGCAGCTGGGGTATACAATGTAATCACTGCACGTCCCTGTGAGATTCTGAACATCAATACTTTGTACGACTATTATATTACTACTATTACACTATTATTATTGCACAGGCTATTTTGAAGATATCTCTGAAAGTGAAAATAATACTCCCAAAATAGTTTCACCTTCTCAACAGAACAGAAAGTTTTCCACACTGAGGAAGCTGTAAATATTAAGGTGGTAACAAACTAACATAGAGACTTTATTTTATTGATTTGGGTCCATGTTCAAACATAAGAAGTATTTGCAGATAGTTTTGCAAAAACAAACATCGCTTTGAGATTTAACTATCAGGTTTTGTATATACATTTTTCATCATATTTAACCATGGTTTATCTGTGATTATTCACGCTTGAAACCGAGTTATCTACAACTATGTAAATCGTTTACTGTCACTTGTAATATCTGACATTCTTCAGAAGCGGAATTTAATTTTCAAAGCACAGAAAAAATCTAATGGAGCAAAATTTCCCTGATATTCATGTAGTGTTCATAATTTAGTAATAAACGAGTAACTAAAATGTTTAACGTTCTTCAATTTTCCAAAATATCTAGTAAGTTTTGAACTAATTCCCTCACCCTTATTATCACCATAAAATGTAGATGTTATGTCCCTTTAGTATAAAAAATTAATGATCACAGCACAAGAGTTATTTTACTGTGACAAGACAAAAATATATTCACACATTTTTATCTTCGCAATAACATTGACACACTTTGTCCTTTACTTTCTATCACTGAAAATTAAAAATCTAGTTTAGATTTGCGTGATCGGTTATATTTCGTTAAAAGTCTTTATTCAAAAATTAGTTGTTCAATAATATATAAGTAAACCGGCAGGTCACAGGAAGTTCCTTTAGAATCACATTTATTTTTGGAGATTCCAATGCTCGTGTAGAACACGAACACAGACAATTGTCTGGATGGGAAAACTTACATAGTAAACCAGTTATATACATATACAACCGTTATGCCATTTGCTCTACTATATTGTCACCAACGATAATTTCATCGCTGTCGATAAGATATTGTCATATTTATTGTGCTACTCTTCGCAAGAAATACATCTCTGCGTTCGCTGTATTTCTGCAGTTGCTGTTAAAATTGAAAACCACGCCAAAATGTCTGTCATTTTCACAAAAAAGCTCCATTCCACTCACCTTCAAGAAAGTCAGTGGAAATGTTACATCATCCTCGCTTCCATCACCTCGGCTTCTCGCATATTCCCGAAGAGTATATTAATATTGGACGATATCACAATCGCTTTCGTCACCATGCTCGGTGTCTCCGCATTCTATAAGGGTGCGCAATTACTCAGTTACTTCCCTCCTTTGCCAACATTAACGCTACACAGAAGCTACAGTAAATGCGGCCGACCTCGGCCATGACTAGTCTCACCGGAAGTTAAACGGCACTCTACGTTAATGCACTTTCCCGGTTCACAGGCCGCATGTTCTCCCCCCGATGTAGGTCCGCTCTACTCGGCCATTGCTCCTTACTCCTCCTGATGGAGAGCCATGGATGTAAACATTGCACATGTTGCAGTCGTTAATTAAAGAATTGTCTACCCGGACAGTGGTATCGTAATTACCTAAACAACAGAGAGGACAACAGAATGGCAGGTTGAAACATTTGCATTCTCAAAATTATGATCATTCATGAGCATTAATGTGTGCAAACACGTGCGTGACATTACAAAAATATACATTGTCTAATAGGTGGTAGAACTGTAAGGATAAGACTACTTCTAGAAAGAGAAAACAATGGTTTCAGTTTGGAAGGTGAGTCAATAACGGGAGAAGTCCTCAACTACGGAAACGTTTGCAATGGAGTTTCCGAGCTGTGAAATGCAACTTCTGGCAAGTGTTTCACAAAAGGAAAGCCTGTTCGCGCTACATGCCCACAAATTCGCGATTCAACTAAGCAAAGTGTGATTGCGAGCTCCTGAACTCGTAAATACACAGTTTCAAGAAGTGGAGGGATCTTTGTAAAAAAAAGAATGAAGAACGTAATAAAAACAAAAGAAAATTTGTAAATGAATCACTGAGCTGGGGACGTGCTATGCTATTGACCTAAAATAACATTTAAATGAGTGCATAAATATTTTTTCAGTAAAAGTTTTCGTTCGTTCCTTTAGTACTAAAAAATAGAATTTACTTTTTCAATGACAATGTTATGAGCTGTAATCTTCACTCAGTTATGTAAACGACAATTATTAGTTTTACCGACGAACTTAAATGGCATGAAACCACCAAATTTTCCTTACAAATGCCACTTAAAAGGCAGTAGATTTAAAATAGACATAAAAATAGAAGTAATGTAACCAAGTGCCTTAAAAGTCATAGAGCAGTTTTATTCGTCTAAATTCATAAAATAACATTGCACTTTTATATTACGAATTAAATGATTAAATTTGGCTTCACGCATGTGAATAGCACAGATGAGCGTCCGGTTCGTGTGTTACGAAACGTGACGCGAAGGACCAAAGATAAAACTATCATGAAAATCTTCCTGACACTGTTTCCGGTGGCAGCCGAAGGTGAATCCAGGACACGCAAAGCGAGCAACATTGCCAGCGACATAGACGAGATAAACAATTAGGCGTTTTCAAAATATATTGCACGTCTTAATCATGTTTAAATTCAGTAAGCACTCCAAGAGTCAGGTCAAGAACGGAAAGTGTGAAAACTAAGTGGAATAGATTAAATTCTTTAGTTTAGGTTCAAATAGTTTAAGTTCTAAATATTTTACGACAACTACACATTGTTTCTTGCAATAATAGCATGTTCTACTTCCATTTTCTTCAATTAATTTTGTTTCAATAAACCTACAAGTTCAAGTTATATTAAAATGTGTAACACCGGTAGTAAGGCTTTTGTTTTTCATGCACATTTGTAAGAAAACTTTTCTAAAAAAAAAAAAAAAAAAATTGATAGCTCGTAAACCATAGTAATAGGAAAGTTTGCATGAATCTGATTTGACTTTTGGAAACTATTCAAGAGTAACTTTTATCGCTACATAAAAAATCATATATCAATTTTTATTTATTTATTCCACTTTTAGAGTTGTTCTTTTCAGATTTTTATTCAATAATTGGATAAATTCTCCTACTTCTGTATATAGCTTTTTTTAAAATAATACCTTTACACCGGGTATTTACTAATTTGTTGGTAGCAACTCCCGTAGCTGCCATCAGGTATTTTTTCAAGGGAGTGATTCAAGAAAAAAGCCACGAAAGATAACTTTATGATTTGAAAATGGGAGGGTGAAGGGACCGGGGCAGCGAGGCGAGCGGGGGTGTATGCGTGGTGTGGTCATTGCAGAGCGGGTAGAGGCCAGGACTGGCCTAGCGGGTCAGGGCGGGACACGCCAGAACAGAATAGGATAGCGTGTAAGTGCATAGCGGAGCAGGGTGGGTGAGATATGATGGGGCCAAGCGAGTCATGGCGAGGAGGAGCAGGACAAGACAACTCGGGATGGGGACAAGGATGGCGGAGAGGGGGCGTGGCGGCGAACAACAGGCGACATGCAACGCGGAGCGGCCAGAGGACACCGGCTGTGCGGCGTTGCCGCCTGCCCACCGCCAGCTGATCGCTCCTGCAGCCGCGTGACCGCCACTCACCTGACGCCCTGCCTCATCACCTGCCCGGCGAAGCGACTGAGTTGAAACGGTAGATTTCAGGGTCCGATTTAGAACGCTGGGTGTCTACACAAAATGACCCTCTGTTTTCTTCTATTGTAATATCGGTTGTTAGTGATGGGGAATCTGAAGCCAAGAGATTTGAATCAACATCCTAGACCACTTGTGTTGAAAGACCCTGCATACATTTGACGCGACCTAATGACAATATTTGACCACGTGAAACGGTTCTAAGGTTATCGCACGGAATTGGAATGAAGAGAAACCGATTAAGATTATGGCACCGAAGAGAATAGAGAGTTAAAATGCAACAAGAGGTACATATATTTGGCACATCCATTGTTAAATAGAAGTCGGTGATTTTCAGATTAAAGATGAAATAGAAAAAGAAGAAGAAAAAGAAGAAGAAAAGAATGAAAAAATTAATAGAAAGTACTATAACGAGAAAAAGGAGACGAGAAGAAAATGAGACGAGAAAAAAGGAGTCAAGAAAAATTAGCGGATGGAAAGAAGAAAAGAAAAAGAAAGTCTTTGAGGGCCGTTCGGGCCCACTGGGGTTTGGCGCCTGGGTGCCCGCGGGCAGACCACAGTCGCTCGCCGCCTCGAGCTCCGCGCAAACGAAAAAAGCTGCTTCCGCGAAACGCGTCGCTTGACGTCACGAGCCGCGCGGCGGCGTGCCGTCCTCGATGACCTTCCGGCCGCCCCGCTCCTCCCCTCCCCCCGCGCCGCGCCACGCCTCGCCACGCCACGCCACGCCGCAGAGGAGCGTCCACCGCTCGGGCGCCGCGCTGGTACATCGAAGGAAGCGCTTCTGCTGCAGAGGCGCCCGCTACCCTGGATCCAAACGAACCAGTCCGAAGCCACGAAAAAATTGAATTATTTTCTCAACATTCTTGGATTCATTATTGAAACTAAGTTAATTGAATACTTTATGAGCTGGAACTTTAATTTAAAAGTGTTACAACTGTAATTTTCAACTGCGGTCATCAACATCAGATGGATTTATGATGTTCGCTATCGCTAAGTTTTTTGTTGCAAGTACGATTGAAAAGGCTTTCGAAGGGGTATGAAACTTTCTGCAACGTTTTCATAGTTTGCGTGGAAGAGAAATATTCTATCTGCAACATTTGATTTTCTCTCTCCATGAAAATAAATCATGAACAATGTTAATTTATACCGGACACATTGGTTTTGTTTTTATTCATGTTTCTCACTTCCTTTTACAGGCAGTTCCCGTTCTGTGAGGTTAGCATACTGACTTTTTAGCACAAGTTTACGGAGTCAGCCTGGCTGGGAGCAGTTAATATTCTAAGGCCGAATATACTCAATGTTCCTTGTCTCACTTGCGTGACAAGATTCCTGGTTAAATGCCCGGGAAGATTAAATCTTCCAAACATTCCAATTCTCATCACATGTTTCATTCACTGAGCCAGGGAACGACCCAAATAATGGATAAATATGATAGTGATAGTGATAATATGACAGAATAATTCACAATTAATTAAATACAACCGATTGAACCTGAGAGTCCAAAATAATTGTTAGTATTGGGCGCCCTTGTGGATGGGGAAATGACAAGTTTCTAGAGACCGACAATTAAAAAGCACAAAATGATATATTTTTTAGAATGCTTATACATTTTTCTAGATTGTTTCAATGCTCTACTCTTCAAGCTTTTCGTCATTTCGGATCACTGTGCGAAAGGAGAGATAGAGCGCTGAGAGCTGCCGACCGTCACGGCCTACGTCGGTGGATTGCGCCACACGACGATGGCGCAAACGTTCATTTTCCATTAGAAGGAGTCGATTGATGATAGATGATAATCGCTTCTACCGTGAAGTTGAAAAATGTAGTTCCAATGTAATTTTTTTTCAGTAAAAGTACGATTTGTACAAATTAACAAAAATGTTTTTAATGATGTTCTAGTGACCATTTCATTGGCGAAACAGATATAAATTAAAGTCCATTAAAATAGTTTATCAAAATAGTTGAATGACAAAAATTCCCACTAATTTTAATAAAAAATATCTATTAATGACATTTTACGAAAGCGGAAAATGGAATACGAAAAAGGAACTACTGATATTGAATTCATTACTCTATAACTACTTTTGTATCAAAACTAAAATAGTTTAAGAAATATGTTTATACATTTAAAGGTAAAAACGTCCAACTCTCAAGAGAAAAAGAGGAGGATTATACTTAGAAGACGCCGTCCATTCAGGTTACCTTGAATATTCATCCCAGAATCAAGGAAAAATTACTTTTCACGTGCGGTCAAATTAATTTGGTACTTACGCGCTTGTCTATTCTGAGGATTTCCCGTCTCGAGGGGTTTTCCACGAAGATGTTGGCTCCTTTCTCCGAAGGTCGCTGTTTCCGGACCGGTTTCCCCATTAGCCCGAACGCCGCCGCCCGCCGCTCAACAGTGGGCTGCTTCCTAGATTTCGCGTGGCTATTCAAAAAAAATCTTCGCGAATTACTAACAAATGAATTGTAAAAGAAGTAGAAACTATTACATATTACAGAAAATAAAGCATTGAAAATGGAATGGCATAGTTCTGCCAAATATAAAGCATTAATATCTATACATTAATATTTCTATCAGAACAAAATATCGTCATACTTTCATAAACAATTGTACACAATGATAGGAATTTTTTGTATAATAATTTAATATTATTATATAATAAGCACAGAAACTGTAATTTCCAGCGTTTAAAAATAAGAACATGAAGAAAATGTTTCTTAACTGATGTGGAAATCGCTCTTCATACAATATTCCTGACCCCGAATCTTATTTTGTACCCTTTCAGAAGATGTTCTGAGCAATTTAAACTGTTTTTCTTACAAGTAATCACACTGACTTGAACAGTTACCTGTGATTATCGTGTAGTAAATTTCATTTGAAAAGTAGGTTTTCAAGTGCACTCCGTTTTTTTCGTTCCGTTTATTCATGCCTTCTCTCGTATTAATATTAATAAATTATTAATAAATTCTACAACCCCTACGAATTTCAAGAATGGGAACACGTTTTGTCCGCGATGTGCATTACCAAGTGTATCTTTCACTCTTCTAAGTTAATGAGACTTTTAATTCCTTATATTTTTATTTATTTATTTTATTTATTTTTTATTTATTTTTTATTTATTATTTTATTTTTTTATTTATTTTTTATTTATTTTTTATTTATTTTTTATTTATTTTTTATTTATTTTTTATTTATTTTTTATTTATTTTTTATTTATTTTTTATTTATTTTTTATTTATTTTTTATTTATTTTTTATTTATTTATTTATTTATTTATTTATTTATTTATTTATTTATTTATAGATTCTGTAATTTCCTAAGTAGTTTGTTGTAAACTCCAGTATCGTAGTTTCTCTCAAACTTAACAATATTAAATTCAAAACACAGGTATTACTGTCTTCTTTTCCTAGTTTGACTAACTCTTGAAATAACTTAACTAAACGAGACAACCCGATAAATATAAGTACTGACAGTTACAAAATGGAACGGCAGCTACAACTTCATCTGAAAAGTGCTGTGTTCATATTTTTGTGTGTGCACATAAAGGGAAAATCAGAAAGGAACTGCAATTTCTCCAAAAACAAGGAACAAAGTCTCCGTCAATTCGCAGATATTTTAATTATAGTAGTTTCATTCATTTCAGTTTTATGTTCTGCTATTATAAAAAACCTAACAACACAACCATAGACACTTTTTGTTCCTCTTTCCATTTCGCCTAGGACTCGCAGAGCTTGATATTCCTAGAATTTATGAAGAAGCTTCTCCAGTGGCGAAGAAAGGTCCACAGGCCAAATGAGCGCATCGCACGGATCGCAGCGCGGAATGCAGCGTCGCGGGCCTTCTGCGCAGTTGGCGCCGGTGGCTGCGCCGGCTGCGCGTCATCTGGAACCTGCACTAATGCGCAGCACCTTCTTTTCCTCTTCTCCTCCTCGACGACGACGACCCCGCCTACTGCAGCTGGAGGAGCCTGCAGACTATTCACGAGGGAGATTCATTCAGTCAGGGATTTGCACCAAAATGAATGCATAAATATGCATGAAGTCATTGTCAACAACACTGACATTTCAAAGGAAAAAAGCATGAACTAAAACTCCGTCATCTTATTGTCTTCGTTTCTCCACATTTTTGCATCTTGAAAACGAAATTTTTAAATGATTATAATGAAAATGTAATGAAAAATCTTATTTGGCAATCTGGCAATTACACCAATGAAAAATGATATTGTTTTATTATCTAATAATAGAGGAAAGAGTTGTATATTGGGGCAGTTTTTAAATATTAGTTCATTTCTAGTTGATAAACATTGGACCAATAACTACAAATTATACCATTCAAAGATTGTTATTCTAGGAAGCTTTCCGCACATAGCAATTTATGCCAGCTCCAGAGCTTCCAGAGTTAGTCACTCATTCAGCACATAATCATATGTGTACCAAGTTTCAACCAGTGATTTTGTACTTTTAACAGTGTTGGTTGTATCTTTGGACACTAATATATTTCAATATTTTATTTGCAGGGATATGAAATTAAATAGAACTGTGTGATAATACCTATTCTTTTATAGGGCCGCCCAGCGATCTGGTCCGAGGAGGAACCGCTGCTTGCTCCCTCCTCTTTTTAGCAGCTCCAGCAGCAGACGGAGCAGTTTACGTCATCTTTCGGAGGCTTGCGACTCAGTGGGCCGTGTCTTGTTTTTTCGGGTGTATTTTCCATTACTCGGATTGAAAATGTCCCACTGCTCTGAGAAACGTTATTTCGACAGAAAAACAGTGAAATATTTTTTGTAATATTTACTAGTTGGATACATATTTTTCTGATATGAAAATTTAAAAAAAACATTTTCATTGCAGCATGGAAAGAAAAATTTCTTTTTGCAGATGGCGCCAGATGTGCCACATTTTTAGTTGCAAAAAAGTGCTCATGTACATTGAGAAATTTAATTACTGCGACATTATAGTTTATCGTCAGCTGATTATGAAATAGTATTCTAAAGGTCACCGAAACATATTATTAAATAAACTAATAACGGAAATAATGACAGTAAATTAGATTAAAATTAAAAATCAAGCTAATTGCAAATCAAGTATTTTTCTTCTTGCATTTCACATTGTGATCTGTAATGTTACTTTTCATTCGAGTTTTACAAATTTTGAAAGAAAAAATACCGCTTACATTTGTACGATGATCCAAATATACGTAACATAAAAGAAAAATATTGCTTGAGAGTACTTGTCATATTCAGCAGCAAGATTAAGTATAATGTCGTTGCAAATTAAACTTCATGTGATTAAACACATTTTTGCAAACTAAACATTTGGCATAGCTGCCGTCATCTGCGAAAAGATACTTTTCTTCCAGTGCTCTATTGAAAATTGGCGGTGAGGACGCTTTTGTTTGCGTAGTGCTCGCGTGGACTTCTATGTTTCCGCGACTGGAGTTATCGGGACACTGTGACAGAGGTTATCGCAAGCCGCGCAACGCTCGGGCTCCGGTGTAGCGCTCTCCGTAACCAACAAGGCTCCGTGCTCTCGATTCGCTCTACTTGAGCAGCCCTGTTTTAGACAATGGACAGATTATTTATTTTAAAATTAGATATGATGGTAAAGCAAATTTAAGTGATTTAAATTCGCAACGTGTTGTTGGTATTGTTAATATTTTCACTACAGAAGAACGACTAACAGTCATGACACCAACAGTAGGAAATACAAAATGGGTCCTTTACTTCCTCAGGAATTTTACAGTGGCATTATCAATGGTTTACATTACTACTTCAGGATAATGAAAAAGTCGTGGAGTTCTGCCAAAGACTTCAAATTGTTGTAAAATCCAACTACCTTCAGAACAGGGAAGACGTCCTTCTTTACATGAAAAGAAAGACAAGAAAACATTATCTTCTTCCGAACTTAATTAGATCGTACTGATTCCAGAACTACTTACCAGATCAGACATTTTTCATCGGAGGAAGATGGAAGTTAAATAGTTCTTTTAGAATAGTTGTTTTTGGTGAATAACTTGCTCTTTTTTCCTTTTCTCGCTTTCAAGTCTCCATTTCTCAGGAATGTCAGTGGCAATTATGCGACGGCTTGCCCTTCTTCCATTACCAGAATTTTTTCATGGTGACGCTTGAGGGAATAGGGTGGTGACCAACGATTTTAATGCACTACTTCTTGAAGGAATTTCTTCTCGTGATTTCTCGAGTGCAGTTTTCTGATGGTGATTCTACTGCTGCAGCAGGAGTGGGTTTGCCTGCACGGGCAAGTTCCAGAGTACAAGCAAAGAAGTATCCCTAGGTCAAGTAAGCTCATATGTTACCAAGTTTCTGACTAGCCTAATATATTTCTTTTAAATGTTACAGAAATAAGATACTTAAATAATGTCAATTACAATACTACGAAAGAAAATATAATAACGATGCTTAACTTTGCTTTCTTATGTCGTACAAATACAGGTTAAATTTTATTTCCAAAGCAAAAAATTACTTCAGGCACCCTCAACGCTAGACAGAATAATCAATGTTGAAATAAATTTGTATATAAACTACGTACCGTGGCATTAACATTATTTAGAATTTTAAGAGCTTTCACTAGAGCACTATTTTTCTCTAGAAATTGTCCCAAGGTGAAACTGTCCCAAGGCGCAACCCTTTCCCCTAATAATAATAATAATAATAATAATAATAATAATAATAATAATAATAATAATAATAGTAATGAACAATACTATACAACAAAAACTTAGAAAATAATGTATTGCAAAAAATGTTCAGAAAAAAGACTGAAAATCAGTTATTTGAACAACAAAAATAAGGTAATAGTCAAAGCTGATTTTGGGAGCTTGGTCAATGGAGTGTAATAATTCTAATTATTTTTCTCCGACATTTAAAAAACAAAAAAACTGTTGTTTAATCAACAAGTTTTTTAAAATTTAATTCAGGTACATCCCTGAGGATGGAAATAAAGTTTCCCGAACAAGGGCAATATTTTAGTATTCTATTACATTGACCAAGATCCACGAATCATCCTTGTTTATGACATCATTTATGATCTTACGGATTCTCCAAAAACAAGGCATTAAGTATAAACCTGCAAAAAGAAACCAGAGGCCACAAGGAAACGAATATAATGCAAAGGAAGATTGACCATTCAATATGAATTCCAAATATTCTTTCATTAAAATATTTTAGTGCAAATCTCTAATACAGCGACTTAAATCCACGTGTCACAAAATTTAGGAAAGACTGATTAAGGAACCTCGAAAACCCGGGGTCCTATTTTGTGTTTACGCCGGCCGTCCCCAGGCCAGAGACCGCTTGTGCGTCAAATAGCAAAGAGTGGGAAGGCGCGGTGCGCTTGTTGGGAGAGGCACAGGGGCCTGCGAATCGAGGTCAGCGGCACCGGGACGGCCGCCGCCGCCGCCGCCGCGGCAGCAGCAGCAGCAGCAGCAGCAGCAGCAGCAGCACCAGCACCAGCAGCCCCTTCAATACCATGGTTAGGCCTTAGGGAACTACCGCTGTCTTCACTGCGGCTAGTGATGTTCCTCAGGGTAAAAGAATTCAGTAGAATTCTATCAAACGTTTTATCACCTTTTATAAAATGCAATACTTCGATGTTAAAAGGGTATATTTATGGTCAGAGCCGTTCGTTTGAGTCAATATGTAGATTCGATTTACGTTTTAGGGGAGGAGTGGGTGAAAATTGGCAAAAAATTTTGAAAAATACGGCTTATTTTATTTTTGATGTGATAATTTTGTATGGAATGTGTGGTTAATTTTGGTGTTTTTATTTTTTCGTTATCGCGATTTAAATGGCTTCTGCGAGCATTTAAAGATCTCAATGCGTCGATGGCCACGCCCCCTTTTTCAGTTTCCAAACGTCTACATCTACTAGAAATTGTGAATTTTTTTTTCATTTTGAATTTCCCGGCATGAACTTTATACAGAAGTTCTCCGGAACAAATGAGCTGCAGAAAAACAAGGTATCCAACTTCAGAAAGTGTTTATTTAGCGTAGCAGCCTTGATAATTAATTGATTTGGAATAAGTGCACTAAAGAAATATTTGTTTCGAAGAAGAAAACAGAAATTTCTGTCACATCATTAGTTTCTCAATTTAATATGGGGTGTGAAGCAAGTGAAAATATAAGATCAAATATAACTGGCATTAACATGACACCTCAAGGGAAGAAAATAAGTGCAATGAGGGATAAACGCCGTCTTCAGAAAAGTGAAGTAGCTGCACAACCAGGTTTTCAAAGTGCCAAAAAAAAAAAAACAACTCAAAATGACAAAAACAGTTAGAGAGGAAAAGGGAAAAGTGGTTGAGGGTACTATGTATGGCTCTGGAGAATTTTAAATGGACGTAGATAAAATAAAATTCATTTGTACAAAGTTAAATTTTCATTTTCAATTTCCCGCATTTCACTTTCCTGACCTTTTATGGAATTCAAAAAGTTCCACGTTCTACAATTTTTAATATATTTCAATGAAACTTTTAGAACATCTTAAGAAAATGTAGTTTCATAGAACTGTGGAAGCTCTTTGTGTTATAATCATTCATTACTAAATTAAAAATATTTATTTTTTTGTGTGTGTGTTTTTATAGCCATCAGGTAATAACTGTATATTTTATTTTTTTTTTTTTTCAAAAACACTCTCATTTATTTTAATTATATTCCATGAATGTAATTATATACCTTTTATGAGTAATTCATAAAAAATTCAGTGATGAATGTTGCTTCATGTGGAACGTAGAGCATTTTATATAATAATAAGCAATTCAAAAAAAAATTTAAAAAAAAAATTTTTTTCTTCAAAACTAAAAACAGCAGAGTAACAAAAATTTGTAGGGTAAATAAGTATAATGTATTACATCTTCTGGCAAAATTTGAAGTTATTTGAATGTAAGATGTAAATTTTCAAAATTTCAACCACATCTCCCCTTAA
>BLKR01012597.1:0-18042 GCA_011170035.1 Teleogryllus occipitalis
TAAATATTTAAATTAACTCACACGTTTTTATAGTTACAGCATGTCTCTATAAATTCTTCTTTTTGTCAATTTGAATATCTGAGATATGTAATTGAGTTTTAAAAGGGTCGGTAAACTGGCTTGAGAGTATGAGGCGAAACATACAGTTAAAAAATTAATATTGTTTACATATACTCACACAAGTACGTACAAGGAGACACTGTGTTGCAACATAATATTTCAATGAATTTCGAGTGTACATTAACTACTGATGTCAATTTTCTAAAACTCTCAAAAGACTATTAATAATAGATACAGTAAATCAAATGTGACAAATATTTTTGTTGAATTAAAAGAATTAACAAACAAGTCTTTCATCAATCTTCACAAAACAAAAGCTTTGCATATTAAAGTGAAAGAAATAACAGTTTAATAATAAGAAATTAAAATAGGCATTGTCACCAAATCAGAAAAACATTACATATAATGTTCCATACTGTTTATTAAGTAAAATTGTTTAAACAGAGAGAAGAGAATAAAGAGAAGAAAGAAACAAGAGAATAACATCGTTTAAGTGTTACACAGTTATAGTATACTTAATAATAAAATATGATTATCAAAATTGAGTCTGAAATCTTAGTGCTTAGTAAAGTTGAGAAATTCATTCAAGGTGAAAATCATTTGCAATCAACAGACAAATGGTTTTGGTTTAACATTCTTTACGGTGGTGGAGACGTGCTTGGAGTTCTTAGCGTGCGCAAACAGTCGCCACTTTAAATGGTTGTACCTTAAATAAAACTTCGGTACAATTAAATTTCTGTTGGAACAATCCGGTACAAAACCAGGTAAAAACGAATAGTAATGGTTTCACATGTTTCAAGAGGTATGTTGACGCGCTTGGTGGTATTTCTATAATTAGCCATTCGACGCCACATTTAAATAGCTCTATCTTAATTACCATCCTTTGTACAAAAACAATTTGGGCAAAACAATCCGGTACATACCAGGTACAACAGAATGGTAATGTTTTAACATTTTTTACAGGGTATGGTGACGCGCTTGATCGTATGGCTATCGTTGGTTGCCCGCCGCCACCTAAAAATGAGGGTTTCTTATGTAATAATTTTTGGTACTGCCGAACATATTTTAGTTAACTGCTGAATAATCAAAAAGGGCTCGAAAGGTCGATTGATCGTCCGCACGAGAATCTTCAATCTTTTCGAAGGAAAGGAGAGAAGACCAAAATTATTTTTGAGCATGTCGACCACCCTTGTATGTGTTTTAGACAATGTTAGATTACTGGAAGAGACAGTCGTATAGTTTAGGTTTAATGGCAGTGTAAAGAATCGTGATCCGAAAAAGTATTGAATAATTGTTATACGTTTATAATTTTTTCAAAAAGTACTAGAGTAGCCCAAAATTATTTGAAAGTCTCGTTTTATTACCCATTTCATAGGCTATTGTCAGAAAAAGTCCTGTTTCTACACGTTTTATTTTATTGATTTTTTCTGGGTAATGTGAAATTGCTCGAAAGGTCGAAATATCGTACGCACGAAAAGTATCGATTTTTTGGAAGGAAAATAGAGAAGCCCAAAATTATTTTTTAACAATTTCGACCACCCTTGTATGAGTTTTAGACAATGTTCGATTACTAGAAGAGACAGTCCTGTAGTTTAGGTTTAATGGTAGTGTAAAGAATGGTGATACGAAAAAGTATGGGATAATTGTTATTGGTTTATAATTTTTTCAAAAAGTACTAAACTAGACCAAAAATATTTGAATGTCTCGTTTTATTACGCTATCTATAGGCAATTGTCAGAAAAAGTCCTGTATCTATACGTTCATTATTATTGATTTTTTCCAGGGTATTGTGAAAGTGCTCGTAAGGTTGAAATATCGTACGCACGAGAACTATCGATTTTTTGGAAAGAAAGGACAGAAGCCCAAAAATATTTTCGAACATTGTCGAACTCCCATGTATGTGTTTTAGGCAATATTTCATTACTGGAAGAGAATGTTGTGTAGTTTAGGTTTTATGACAATGTAAAAAAAGTGATCGGAAAAAGTTTGGGATAACTTTTATTAGGTTATAATTTTTTTAATACGTATTAGACTAGCCCAAAAGTATTTGAGTATCTCGTTTTATTACCCATTATGTGGATAATTGTGAAAAAATGTCATGATTGTGTACGTTCATTATTTTTCAGTTTATTACTGGGTTATGTGAAATAACTCATAGGGTCGAAATATCGTAGGCACGAGATTTATAGATTTTTTGGAAAGAAAGAAGACAAGCCCAAAATTATTTTTGAACATTTTCAATCTCCCTGGTATGTGTATTAAACAATATTTAATTACTGGAAGAGAATGTTGTGTAGTTAAGGTTTTATAACAATGTAAAAAAAGTGATCGGAAAAAGTTTGGGCTAACTTTTATTAGTTTATAATTTTTTTATTACTTACTAGACTATCCCAAAATTATTTGAGTGTCTCGTTTCATTAACCATTATGCAGACAATTGTGAAAAAATGTCTTGTTTGAATACGTTCGTTATTTTTCAGTTTATTACTGGGTTATGTGAAATAACTCATAGGGTCGAAATACCGTACGCACGAGAACTATCGATTTTTTGGAAAGAAAGGAGGGAAGCCCAAAATTATTTCGGAACATTGTCAATCTCCCTTGTATGTGTTTTAGATAATATTTAATTACTGGAAGAGAATGTCTTGTAGTTTAGGTTTTATAACAATGTAAAAAATATTGAACGGAAAGAGTTTGGGCTAACATTTATTAGATTATAATTTTTTGAATACGTACTAAACTAGCCCAAAATTATTTGAGTGTCTCGTTTCATTAACCATTATGCAGACAATTGTGGAAAAATGTCTTGTTTGTATACGTTCATTATTTCTCAGTTTATAATTGGTTATCTGAAATAACTCATAGGGTCGAAATACCGTACGCACGAGAACTATCGATTTTTTGGAAAGAAAGGACAGAAGCCCAAAAATATTTCGGAACATTGTCAATCTCCCTTGTATGTGTATTAGACAATATTTAATTACTGGAAAAGAATGTTGTGTAGTTTAGTTTTTATAACAATGTAAAAAAAAGTGATCGGAAAAAGTTTGGGATAACTTTTATTAGTTTATAATTTTTGTAATACGTACTAGACTAGCCCAAAATTATTTGAGTGTCTCGTTTCATTAACCATTATGCAGACAATTGTGGAAAAATGTCTTGTTTGTATACGTTCATTATTTTTCAGTTTATAATGGGTTATGTGAAATAACTCATAGGGTCGAAATACCGTACGCACGAGAACTATCGATTTTTTGGAAAGAAAGGAGAGAAGCCCAAAATTATTTCGGAACATTGTCAATCTCTCTTGTATGTGTATTAGACAATATTTAATTACTGGAAAAGAATGTTGTGTAGTTTAGGTTTTATAACAAGGTAAAAAAAAGTGATCGGAAAAGTTTGGGATAACTTTGATTAGTTTATAATTTTTTTAATACGTACTAGACTAGCCCAAAATTATTTGAGTGTCTCGTTTCATTAACCATTATGCAGACAATTGTAGAAAAATTTCTTGTTTGAATACGTTCGTTATTTTTTAGTTTATTACTGGGTTATGTGAAATAACTAAGAGGGTCGAAATATCGTAGACACGAGATTTATAGATTTTTTGGAAAGAAAGGAGAGAAGCCCAAAATTATTTCGGAACATTGTCAATCTCCCTTATATGTGTTTTAGACAATATTTAATTACTGGAAGAGAATGTCTTGTAGTTTAGGTTTTATAACAATGTAAAAAATATTGAACGGAAAGAGTTTGGGCTAACATTTATTAGTTTATAATTTTTTGAATACGTACTAGACTAGCCCAAAATTATTTGAGTATCTCGGTTCATTAATCGTTATGTGGACAATTGTGGAAAAATGTCTTGTTTGTATACGTTCATTATTTTTCAGTTTATAATGGGTTATGTGAAATAACTCATAAGATCGAAATATCGTAGGCACGAGAACTATCAATTTTTTGGAAAGAAAAGAGAGAAGCCCAAAATTATTTTTCAACATTGTCAGTCTCCCTTGCATGTGTTTTAGGCAATATTTAATTACTGGAAGAGAATGTCGTGTAGTTTAGGTGTTATATCAATGTAAAAAATGTTGAACGGAAAGAGTTTGGGCTAACTTTTATTAGTTTATAATTTTTTGAATACAAACTAGAATAGACCAAAATTATTTGAGTATCTTGGTTCAATAATCGTTATGTGGACAATTGTCAAAAAATGTCTTGTTTGTATACGTTAAATATTTTTCAGTTTATTACTGGGTTATGTGAAATAATTCATAAGATCGAAATATCGTAGGTACGAGAACTATCAATTTTTTTGGAAAAAAAGAAGAGAAGCCCAAAATTATTTTTGAACATTGTCAGTCTCCCTTGTATGTGTTTTTGGCAATATTTAATTACTGAAAGAGAATGTTGTGTAGTTTAGGTTTTATAACAATGTAAAAAAAAGTGATCGGAAAATGTTTGGGCTAAATTTAATAATTTCTAATTATTGTAATACGTACTAGACTAGCCCAAAATTATTTCAGTGTCTCGTTTCATTAACCATTATGCAGACAATTGTGGAAAAATGTCTTGTTCGAATATGTTCATTATTTTTCTGTTTATTAGTATGTAATGTGAAAAAACTCCAAATATCGTAGGCACGAGATTTCGATTTTTTGAATGGAAAGTATAGAAGCCCAAAATTATTTTCGAACATGGTCTAACTCTCTCGTATGTGTTTTAGACAATATTTGATTACTGCAGGAGAATGTCGTGTAGTTTAGGTTTTATAACATTGTAGGAATGGTGAATGGAAAGAGTTTGGGATAACTTTTATTAGTTTATAATTTTTTTAATACGTACTACACTAACGCAAATTTATTTGTGTGTCTCGTTTCATTAACCATTATGCAGACAATTGTGAAAAAATGTCTTGTTCGTATACGTTAATTATTTATCAGTTTATTACTAGGTAATGTGAAATAACTCATAAGGTCGAAATATCGTAGGCACGAGAATCATCGAGTTTTTGGGAAGAAAAGGAGAGAAGCCCAAAATTATTTTTGAGCATTTTCGAACTCCATTGTGTTTTAGAATATATTTGATTACTGGAATAGAACGTCGTGTAATTTAGGTTTTATTACTAAATAAGAAAAAAGATTTGGTAAATTGTGGGATTATTTTTATTAATTTTAATTTTTTTAATCAATACTGTACTAGCCCAAAATTATTTGAGAAACGCGTGTGATTTAGAATTATGTGGACAATTGTCAAAAATGTGTTGTTCGTATACGTTCATTATTTTTGTTTATTTCTGAACAATGGAAAAGTGCTCGAAAGTTTGTAATATCGTATGCACGTTTTGGAGTTTGTGGAACTTACGTGTATGTAATTTAGAGATTATTCGATTCCTGGAAGAGAATGTCTTGTAGTTTAGGTTTTATAACAATTTAAATATTAAAGAAAATATGTGATAAATTATGAAAAAATATGTGATAAATTATCTATATTAAATCTTTCATTAACTAAAATTTTGCAATTGCTTATAATGGATGGAATTGTGGCTCAAAAGGAGGAGGAAAAGGAGCTTTTCAATCCCCTTTTTTGCCAAGTTGAATTTGGGTGTTTGTACTCGTAGTGTGGGTGAACAAAATTGATTTCGGTATCATTAAAGACTCCAAATTATGGCGCATGATTTTTTTAGTTACGAAATATTCGGGTGGTTCTCATTTCTCTCTCTCGTAGTTAGGGATGAGTTTCAAAAATTTGAGTAGCGGGCCATAGAAAAACCAGAATTCAATTGTTTAGATCACGCAAAAAAGTTTGAATTTTGAGTAAGTCGGGGTAGTAACTTAACCTCCCCCGATTTTGTAATCTTAAATTGGGAGGTTTTAGGGTATCAAAAATAATGTTTTTGGTGGTACTGAAGAGCCCAAAATTACCCTAATATTATGGCGCAAGAATTTTTGAGTTTTGAGAATTTGGGGTGGTTTTGATTTTTGGTTTTCTTATTTAGGGGTGAGTTTCGGAATTTCAAAAAGTGGCGCTTGGGAGCCCAAAATTCACTGATTCAGACCGTACAAAAAAATTTGAATTTTGAGGAAGTGGGGGTGCTAGCTTTACCAACCCTTATTTTGAAACCTTCATTTCGGGGTGTAGTGGGGTACAAAAAATAATGTTTTTGGTATCCCTGAAGAGCCCAAAATTAGCCCAAAACTATGGCGCAAGAATTTTTGAGTTTTGAGAATTTGGGGTGGTTTTGGTTTTTCTTTTCTTATTTAGAGTAAGTTTTGGAATTTCGAAAAGTGGCGCACGGGAGCCCAAAATTCACTGATTCAGACCGTACAAAAAAATTTGAATTTTGAGGAAGTGGGGGTGCTAGCTTTACCAACCCTTATTTTGAAACCTTCATTTTGGGGTGTAGTGGGGTACAAAAACTAATGTTTTTGGTATCCCTGAAGAGCCCAAAATTAGCCCAAAACTATGGCGCAAGAATTTTTGAGTTTTGAGAATTTGGGGTGGTTTTGGTTTTTGGTTTTCTTATTTAGGGGTGAGTTTTGGAATTTCGAAATGTGGCTCTCAGGAGCCCAAAATTCACTTGTTTCGACCGTACAAACAAAAAGTTTTGAATTTTGAGGAAGTGGGGGTGCTAGCTTTACCAACCCTTATTTTGAAACCTTCATTTCGGGGGGTAGTGAGGTACAAAAAATAATGTTTTTGGTATCCCTGAAGAGCCCAAAATTAGCCCAAAACTATGGCGCAAGAATTTTTGAGTTTTGAGAATTTGAGGTGGTTTTGGTTTTTGGTTTTCTTATTTAGGGGTGAGTTTTGGAATTTCGAAATGTGGCTCTCAGGAGCCCAAAATTCACTTGTTTCGACCGTACAAAAAGTTTTGAATTTTGAGGAAGTGGGGGTGCTAGCTTTACCAGCCTCATTTTGAAATTTTAATTTCGGGGTATTGGGAGGTAGCCCAAAATTTTTGAATGGGGGCTGAAATTAGCCCAAAATTAGCCCAAAATTATGGCGCAAAAATTTTTCAGTTTTTCGAAAGTGGGGGTGCTAACTTTACCGACGTCTCGATCCGTCCTGAAGACGTTGGAGGCATTCGCCAACGGCCTGAGCTGCGCTCACGCACTGCCTGCGTTGCACGGACGCACAGGTGCCGATGCATGACGCTGATCGCTCGGAAGGCTGGATAAATTAAAGAAATGTAAATAAATTCAAAGGAATAAATTATTTTTTAATACCTTGGACGTTGACACACGAGTTGCACACCCAAAGGAAAAGCCACTGATCTTTATTCAGAATTGCATTGAGGTGGGTACCTAGGAACGGTGATTTCGTTGCTTACTGATATATATGTCACTTTATTCTTGTCCTCAGAAATAAAAATAATTCTTTGAAAAAGGTAAGAAAAACGCCTTCATATTGCAACACCCTTTAAATCATTCACACTTTTCTCCTGTTTGTATCTCACTTCGAAGAAACAGATTCTGCATGAAAATTGAATTTTGTTTAAAATTTTATTATTTTTTATTTTGTGCTCAGCGCTTCATTTAGTGTATCTCTCAAATTTATTTGAGTATTTATGCATTGTATTTATTTTGTAGATTTTCTTTTAAAATGCGCCATAAATAAAATCAAGTTTGTAAACATAGAGTACGTAGTATTTCAATATTATCCTTACTTAAACAAGTATATATTTGTCTACTCGAAACTCGTTGTAACTGCGAAACCAAATTGCGCGCCACACAATTTACAGAAATATACGACCAGATGCCGTTCCAATAGCACCACATTTTAAAGGGAATCAGTCGTTTTTTAAAATTATTTTCATGGCTTTTGGTTATGGCCTATTAGAATTTTTTGACAGTCTATCCTTAAACCATAAGTAATAATAAGAAATGTAATTTATTCAAGTTTACGAAAAAATATTTATACGTTTATATGCTCATAATTTGGTATTTTCTCACTGATACCAGATTACGTGTTTCAGAGCACCAATTGATGTTACTGCAGTCCCTCTGACTCGGCATTCTTAGGATGAGTCGAGAGAGTAGCAGGATTTTCGACACTAGCTAGATCGTTAGAACTAGCTAGCTAGGACGAATTCAGCCGCTGTCCGTAGAAAAATATTCTAGCGGACGATTGTTCTGATTAGTAGTTTCCCGTGATTTCTCCGAACAACACCAGACGAATGTGGGAGCAATACACTAACAAGCGGGTCATGGACCGCGCGTGATCTTTCCGCCACCTACCTTGACCTATCATCATCCCATACTTACACTTACACTTGCATGCACTACACTCACGTCGGGGGACCAGCCGAGTTTGTCCTGGCTGGGGCTTTGCTCATGGGACATTCATTTGATCTTTTCTGAAGATTGTGGAGTCAGATTTTCCGCCCGTTCTTATCTTGCTCACCGGCGCGGCGCTGCGAGGCGCGATCGAGAGCAAGGCGCCAGGAACGAGGCCCTCGGGGATCGCGTGGAGGAAGGGCGCCAGAAGGCGGGGGCATGGAGGAGTGGGCAGCGGAGGGGGTGGCTGCGGAATGTCAGAGCTCGGAATTTCGTGAGGCGAACCCGGGCGCACGTGCGAAGAATGATATTGAATCCGAGAAAGAAGTTGCCGGGACTAAAAACTGACCGCTGCCTGATATTGGAACGCCCTCCAAATAGAACGTTATGAAAGGGGAAAGAGGAAGGAGGATAGAAAGGTCAACAGTTATGGGATTCGTATTTTATGCTATCACATTTTCCAGTAAAGAAGTAAATATCAAAAGGACTGTTCTGTAACTTGTTCTCTAACCATACATTTCTTAGAACTTATTTCTAGAACATTTTGAATGCTTTACACACGTCGTGGTGATTCATCACAACACAAATGTCTTTGTTATTTTGCCAATTCAGGCAATTTTCGCATGTTACATGAATGATACATTTTAACGTAAATTCAGGACTTGAGTAACATAGCAGATATTGCAGATATTAGTGATTTATCAACATGTATGAAATATTCCCAAATATTAGAAATAAGCAATGTAAAATGTTCTCATTTGTTCCGAAGAGCCTATCTTCGGCCGTATCGAATTTCGTGTGTAGTATCAACTCCCACACGGTGTCACCTCTCAGTCACATCGTGGAAGATGTTATTTTCTGGATAATGTGTACTGAACGGTACACACTCTCGGAGAGTATCATCTACCATATGATTTCCCATCCAGGGAGTGTCACTATCCAGTATGTCACTACCCAGAGAGTTGAACTAACCAGCTACCCAGAGAGTGTAACCCAGAGTGTAGCTAACTAGCTACCCAGAGAGTGTCGTTACACAGATTATGACGTAACCCTAAGAGTATCGCAATCCTAAGGCAGTGTCCTGCGTGAGCTACATCTTGCGGGAGTGACACGCGACAGCTTCAAGCGACAAATTTCAAACACACAGCATCTTATGGGCCCGTCCTGCGTCAGCGACATCCGCGACGAAGCGACGAAAGCGCTACAAGCGGCGGCGTCCGAGATTCAAACGTTTTTGAATCTTGTCGCTACTTGTCACCGCTTGTCACTGTGTCACGTGTTTCGCTGTTTTGGTCTTCAATTTCCCATTTCAAAGATACCGAATAGTGATATAACGGATGTTTAACTGAAGACGTGAAAAATACAAAGAAATTGTGGAACAAGAGATTGAATAACTACCACAGTAGAATTGTTAGCAGCGAATTGTGAAAGGAAGTGACGAATACACTAAAAATAACAAATAAGTTTGTTTTTTATTGATTAAATTATATTAATTTATATTATTCTTATTGAATTTGTCAGATTCTAATTATATTGCGTAGTACATACATCTCAATGTATTATATACCAGTATTCCTGTAGACGTAAATGAGGTTAGGTTTCTATTGTAACCAAACCGGCAGAGCTATTGAAATAATTGCAAATAGTCTGTCTTATTTCACGGGCTTCTGTTGAGGGTGAATTAAACCTATTACTAACTAGCAGAGAGTGAATATCTGTGGAGAGTTTGTTAAACATAACAAAATTCTTCAATGTTTCCTTTGAAACATTTCGACTGTCGCTGTCGCAGCCTCCTGTCGCTTACGTAGGACACCACGCGCTCTGTCGCGCGGCATCGCAACTTGTCGCTGGAAGATGACGCAAGCTATCGCTTGTCGCCGCCGCCGGTTGTAGCTCACGCAGGACACGGCCTCAGAGTATCGCTAACCAGAGAGTGTCGCTACACAAAATGTGTCGCTTCCCAGAGACCGTAACTAACCAGTGTTACCAGCCAGAGTGTGACGCTACACATAGTGTGTCGCTACCCAGAGACTGTCACTACCGTCGAGAGTGTCGCTACCCTGAGAGTGTCGTTATACAAAGTGTGTCGCTACCCAGACAGTGTAACTCTACAGAGTGTTGCTACCCAGAGTGTGACGCTACACATAGTGTGTTGCTACCCAGAGACTGTCGCTACCCTGAGAGTGTTGCTACTCAGTGTCGCTTCACAAAGTGTGTCGCTACCCAGAGAGTGTAACTAACCAGAGTATTTCTACTCAAGAGTGTGACGCTACATAGTATGTCGCTACACCCAGAGACTGTCGCTCTCCTGAGAATGCCGCTACCCTGAGAGTGTCACTACTCAGAGAGTGTCGCTACCCAGTGTGTGTCGCTACCCAGAGTGTTACCACCCACAGAGTTTCGCTACGCAGAGAGTAACGCTACCCCGAGTGTGTCTCTTATCGGACGGACAGGCAACAATCCACGAATGACAAATGCGCGAGCGGACTCACCAGTTGGTAGGTGGTGAGGCCGACCACTTCGATGAGCCCGTCGTCGGTCTGCTGCTCGGCTGCCGCGGCGGCACGGTTCCACGGGCGCGTGCCGCCGCCGTAGCTGGGGATGTTGAGGAACACGATGGCGTGCACCTTGAGGTCGCGCAGGCGCGCCGTCAGGTCACGCCCGTCGCACTCCAGCGTGACGAACTCCGCCAGGGCGCGCCACTTGCGCCGCAGCAGGTCGCGCCCGCCCGCCTGCCCGTAGAACATCTTGTTACGCAGCCGCGAGTTGAACTTCTCCGGGTGCGCCTCTGCAACACACACACACACGCCGTCCTGCATCGCACGCCCACACCCACCCACACACGCACATACACACATTCTTATTATGTATGACTCCGTTTTGAAGCTTCAGTTGCCTGACGGCGCTGGGGCTTTTGGATTTGCTGACGATGGTGGTAGTGGTCGGAAAATATACCAAAGAGGTCTCGCAGTTTGCCCACGAGACTGTGGCTACGGCGGTGGCTAACATCAGTGGGGCTCCGGATGGCAGAGTATAAAACGGAGGCTGTCTTGGTGACAGGTAGAAAAGTAAAAGAGGGTGTTACTCTCAAAGTAAGGGGTAGTAAAATAGCCTCCCAGCAATCTATAAGATACTTAGGAGTCCAGATTGACGCGAAACTACATTTAGACGAGCACTTGCGTATAGTCAACGAGAAAGCGTCTCGCATGGCCTCCGCCTTGGCATGAATTATGGCTAACGTCGGGGGTCTAAGGCAAAGTAGCTGGAGGCTACTGTCTAGCGCAATTAATACTACGCTGCTCTACGCAGCCCCCATTTAGGCTGATGCTTTTGGGATCCAGTCGTACGCCCACAGTGCGAAGCCAGTGTGTAAAAGGTTCGTCTTGACGGTGGCTCGGGCGTTTCGCACGGTTTCGTATGACGCTGTGTGTGTGATGGGCGACATGCCACAAATAGATCTCACCGCACAAGAAAGAGCCAGGATATATAGATGTAAGCGAGACGGAGCTACAAAAAGTGTCATCATGAAGGAAGGGAGGTGACAATGGCCCAGTGGCAACGGCGATGGAGTCTATCATCCACTGGTAGATGGACATTTCGTCTTATTCCTGACATAGCAAAGTGGACCCAAAAGAAGCACGGAGATGTGTATCATTATTTGACCCAGTTAATAACGGTGCTACCGTGCATACCAATTCCGTTTCCGGTTGGACGATGACTCCTCATGCCCAACCTGTGATCCATTGCTTGAAGATGTGTTATTTCACTGTTTACGCTTCGTTGAGGAAAGGGAAGAACTCCACCGACTCCGGCAGATAGACTTCTGATACCATCGTCACTAGGATGCTAGTGAGATGCTCCGAAGAAAATTGGTGTGTGGCAAATTTTTAATAATAAATTTGCAAAAGGCTACGCACTGTATTATCGTGGAACTTATTAAATTTCAAGAACGTCAAGTATCGAAGAAATCCAGAACTGTGAGAAATTCTAAGTAATGAAAGCATTTCCGTATTCGATATTTACGTTCTTTAGCGTATAAATTCTGATTTTTAAATGAATGTGACTAAAAACTTATTTTTATTAAACTTATTCACATAAACATACAAAAGAGTAGCTTTTTTTCTCGAATACGTACGTATATACGGAGTAATATATGTAGTATAGAGACAGATATGTAATGCTGCGAAAAATCGTTTTCGAGATTTCAGCGGAAATACACGTTTTGGGGTCGCCTGATACAGAAAAGTGCTTTTCTTCAAAACGTCCGTCCGCCCGTCTGTCAGTCCGTCTGTCTGTCCGTCTCTCTGTCCGTCAGTCTGTCTGTCCGTCTGGTGTTTGAGAACACTATCGCTTCAACTATGCTTAGGATATTTTCCAAACTGAATAAACCCCTCTCGATCAGGCGTGAGTCTCAATGGATAATTACAATAATCCATTGAGTATCGATTTCGGTTAACGATCGAGTTGGATAGTTCTAGAATTTCTTAATCAATAATACCTTTTACAATACTTATTTCGCAAATCACTATTATTAACATTCGTTTTATAATTAAAAGATTGCTTACTGATTATAATTATTTTGTTTTCAAACCTTAACAATGTATATTTCTACAAGACGACATGCGCGTCTGGAAAACAAGCTTCAAACGTTCTTTATCGTTTCCGTTGTTTGAACTTGATCACAAATATCACAACCCCTAAAGAAATATCTTGGAAACCGGAATATTGACCTATCTAGTCTTAACATCTTTCCATCACATTATTCAGGCACACTGCCAACAGAACCAGTCAGCAAATGGAAGCTCGGCCCCACCGCTCTTGACGCCCTCTACTAACGGGCGTTCGAACGAGAGTGCTCTCTGCGCTCTCCGCCGGCCGTCTGCTTAGGCCGCGCGACTCTTTAAAATTTCAGGGGCCGTACGCCTCGCTTTTACTCTGGTGGACCTTTTACTACACTCTTTGAGATTATTGATACGCTTGTGTTGTTGGAACAATGGGTACAAAAATTTGTCGGGAACAAAGCCAAATTTTCTTCATAAGTTTGATTCTTCAACACAGTATTTGAAGACGTATAAACACTTTAATTCAACATATGCTTACTTCGTGATTACTTAAACATAATATAATATTGAAAATATTCAGCGGGTTTAAAAATTCAGCATTTTTTTAAACAAGTTCTTTTTTGCATTAATTTCAACTCAGAATTACGTGAAAGCTACTCGTTTTTTTAAAAAGGAAGTTGTGCATGATCTATTTTAAAAGTATATTTTAGAAGGGAGTTTGTTTAAGCTAAAAATCTCCATATTCAATTTTGTAATTTTAAAAGGTTAACTTTTTACAATTTGCGAAAATAAGATTTCGCTGAAAATAGACTATTTATGGATGAATTGTTGTTTACCTTTCATTGATATATACGAAAACTAAATTTAAAGAACAAATTTAAAGCTAATTTTGAAAAAAGTGTTTTAGTAATTGTATACATTTTAAGAACAAATTATGCAAAAACTACTAGTTTTTTTTTCAAGAAGTGAACATGACCTTTTTTAATAAGCTGATTTTTTAGAACAGATTTTGCTTCAAGCAAAACTATCTTCAATTTTGTCGTTTTGAAATGATAAAATTGTGTACGTTTTCGATAATAAGAAATCGGATATAAAACTATCACTGATTTTTACCGTCCTTTAATACATACGAGGAGAAAATTTGAAGAAAAAAATTGTGTGGTTTTTGAGAAAAAAATGTTTAAATAATTTTAAATGTTGCTCATATTTATGCAAAAATACGCCAAAATTACTCACATTTTTGAAAAATTGTACAACATCATATTTTAAGATATGTCTTTAAAGAAGAGATTTCATTAAGAAAAAAGTCTCTCATCAATATTGTAGTTGTATGAAGATGCCCAAAACAATTGAACTTTTATAATTTTCGAAAACTCAAGGTTTTCAATGAACATGACATCTGTCACAATGATCATGACTCTTAAGCATTCTTTACACTATCTTAGGAAAAAAATTAATAAACAAAAATTAAGATGTTTTTGAGGCTTTTATGAAGAACCCTCATAAAATCAAACTATCCATTTAGATCGATTGGGTAATATCAATTTTGTTGAAAATCGGCTGACCGGCTTAGATGACACAGACCGACGGACGGACTTTTGCCGTCAATCGATTTTTCGGTATGGTGGACAAACAAAACATGGATTCAGACTATTCAAAGTGTTAGAGGAACTATATTGTTTGATATAGGAATAAGATTTCTCCACTTTTTCGTTACCAGGGTCCGGCAATAAGACTTTTGTGCCAAAATTTCTCATTTTCCGGTGCACGATTAGTACACTTTCTCATCTTACGAACTGTGCGAAGATAAAATTTGGAGTCATTTTTGACAAAATTTTGAAAATATTCAGAAATTATATAAAGTAACCCCCAAAATAAAAATACCCATTTCAAACTCATAGGGCCTTGAGATCAATTAAAACGACCGGGTAATATGAATTTTGGAGAAAATTGGGTGAATGGTTTAGGCGCTAGCGTTGACTATAGACAAAGAGACGGGGAGACGGACAGTGGAACAGATAGACAAGACGGACGTACAGACAATTTTGCCGCATTTTGCCGCTTTCCGTGAAAGACCCACAAAATATGGATTCTGACTGCACAATGTGTTAGAGGGAGTAAATTTCTGTAGCATACAGGAACAAAATTTATCCCCTTTAGCAGGATCCGGCAATAAGAGTTTTTCAGTCAAAAATTCGTCGTTTTCGGGCACAAAATTACAATACTTTCTCTTCGCGCGAAGTAAAGGCGAGCCCATAAAGAGTTTCGAAAATAATTTTTACTTTAATAATGTGTATGAGACTATGTTACTGCAGTGTAATAACAGTTAAATAGAGGTTTAATTATAAAGACTCCATAGTTTTCAAATTAATTTAAAATGTTGAATATAAAGATGATAAAACGTTGTAAATGCAAAGAAATAAAGTCCATTTTCAAATAGAAAAGGTAATATTACAAGTAAAAAATATTAAAATGATTCAAAATTGTTTTGTAGATGAGATAAAAAATTTATCTTTGTCAAACTGCATATTTCAAAGTAAAAGTCTAAAAAGTAAACTGTTAATATTAGATTCCTTGCATATAATACCGAGACTAATATCTGAGAGTACGAAATTCTTCCATGGAGAATTTTTTACTCGGAGAGGCCTAAGTGATCTGCAAATCGTCATAATGACCACTTGAAACCGGGTGATATCGCATTACGTTGGGAATCTTAGAGTTTTCTTCTTTTCCAATTGCAATTCAGCCACTTCAAAAAGGAAAGGGAAAGTTGTTAGATACGCATAAGGGTCGCGGAGCCAGGAACAATGGGATTTATTATTATTATTATTATTATTATTATTATTATTATTATTATTATTATTATTATTATTATTATTATTATTATTTTGAACTTGACACGATTTGAAGGATAACGAACGAATAAACTACATAAATACGAAATGTGAATAAACAAACAAAGGTAGTAGTGTAGATGAGGATGATGGTGTGAACGACAGTGCAGGTAGGAGCATGAGACATGGCAAAACGGGTCACCCGTGATGACTTGTCTTGAATTGCTTTGTTTATCTTAAAATCCACGGGAAGCGAGTGATATTTGAACGTTAGGGGCAGAAACATCACGCGCTAGCTACATTCACATACGGAATGTGGATTGGAAATTGAAACAGCGCAATTCGGAATTCGCAACTTGACTTGAAGTGACCCCCAACTAGTCGATTTTTTTCGACGAGACGCATTCAGCGCCAATCTAGGGTTTGGCCAGGGAATGAGCGCGCTCCGCTAGCGCCCATCGGCTCGTTGGCTCGCGCACCAGAGGTGTGCCAGGACGCTTGTCGAAGAGACCGGTCCGGTCTGCGCGCCGGGCGCCGTCGCAGGCGGAAGGAGCCTCCGACAGCTTTACTGTGCAGGAAGGCGGCGCGCCTGGTGCGCCGCCAGTCAAGGACTTAATGTGAGGCCCTCGGCGACGCAGAACGACCTGACCCCCACCCCCACCCCCGCCAGACGCCTCCCGACGCGACGCGGCGCTGTGACACCGCCGAATTAAACAGTTAGACTTGTCGGGCGCGGGAGGGGGTCGCATTAAAAGTCGCAGGTTCACTTCAAAGTCGAAACGACGATCTTGCCCCGCCCCCGCCGCTCTCCCCGAGCGCACGGAGCCGGCATTAATTTTCTTCCTAACGACTTGACGAGCGCGGCCAGGGGGCGGAGGGCACGCCGAAAGGTCAAGTGCGCCACCGCCGCGCCGAGCCCTCTGCTCGCATGCATTATTTACATCGATTGGGCGGCGAACAGGGGGCGGGGCGGTGGGGGGAGGGGGCAGTGACCGCCGAGCCCTCCCCCGTTCAAGTACCCGTTCATTTATGCTCCCCTTGCCAGATTGTTAGAGCGGCCTTCGCAGGATATCGTGGGAGATATCCTCAGATGTCCCTAAACGTCGTTCTCCATAAAATATTTCGTCAAGAAAATTGAGGAAAATTATATCATTAATATACAATTAGACAAGACTTCTGTCATTTGGAAAAAAATTGATTAACACATTCTGGTCGCTGCCCGTAGAATCTACGGGCGTCGACATGCCGCCTTATATTACGATGCCCGTAGAACATACGGGCGCCCAATTCATACTGTATATCTGCTTTTATTATGCCATTTTTTCGTCCTCTGAGTATTCATGAAAGTTCTACATCAATAAGGTACCTAAAAATACCGCTATATTTTGTTTGCAACCATTTAAGTGGTATTATAGTTTTGGAATACACGGATGTTGCTTGTTCTCTGCAGTGACGCCTAAGAAACGCTTTTCAAAATTATCACAGCAAAATTATTGTGAATGAAAAGTAATGTTTTCTTCATAATTGCGATAGACACTGATAAAATATTATGAATAATGTTCTAATATAAACAGAATTCGTAAGAATTTAATTAAAATAAACATGTTAAACTTTTTTGTTCTCAATTTCTAGTATCATTTGCATTAAAAATATTTTAAACTATTAATGTAAACATTAAAGTTGGATCCTCATATAAAGGTACAATATTGTTTCTTTAAAATAAAAAAGAATCTTGATTCTTTGTTTATTGGTTTAGAAGATATTACCCTATATATATATATATATATATATATATATATATATATATATATATATATATATGAAAAACATCGCGCTGAGTCTACGACCTGAATGTGTTAAACGAAATAATGCATATATCTTTGTGGAAACTTAAATATCTAACATTAAATACTTTCTAAATGTACTCATGGTCTACATTTCTAAACAGTATAAATAATTCTGATTCACAATTCCATGATCGTTCAAGACTCATTGTCTCTACATGTGATAAATCATTCAGGTAAAAAGAACGAGACGATAAACGCGAATTAAAAAATCTAAAGTTATGTAATTCATAATATATAAACGCTTTTCCAACAAACGCCATTCTCCTATCAGTAATCTCTTAATCGAGTTTGTAGAACAAATTACTTCTCACGAAAATATTATTCAATGTGGATGATACTCAACGAAATATTCTCTGAACGGAGAGCGTAGTGTCTTCAAAGTTAATTCCCGTAAATAAGTTGACACAAGTGTATTTCTTTGAAACATCACATGGATGGATTGAAACGATTGTACATCTTAA
>BLKR01012598.1:0-18040 GCA_011170035.1 Teleogryllus occipitalis
ATTTTTATAATGAAAATTTGATTTCTTAGTTCCATTTTTGACGGGATACAACTAGTGTAAAACATTTAGAATTGATATGCATAGTTCCTGTGCTCAAGAAGATCCCATATTTTCTCTTTATTTTTTAGTAGCAATCATAAAAATAATAAGGAAAATGTTGTGTTTTGTACATATAAGAGATATTTAATTTGATTCTACTCCTCCTCATAATAAATTTTAAAAATAAACGTTTGTTTCTGTACCTTTATTTTTGACAGGATGCTAGTTTAAAACATTTAGAATTATTATGCATAGTTTCTACGCTCAAGAAACCATTATATTTTACAAGCTAAAAAAAACAACTAAATGAAATCCTCTAGCAGAGGTAAACAAGGAAAGTACAAAGCAACCAAGGCCAGACCAGGCGAAGCGAAAACAAAGGAGAGGCGAGTGGCGAGCGCGGAAGCAACGAAGAGTGATGGCATGCGAGATACGGGGGGCAGAACCCGTCCAGATGCGCAGATAGCCGCGAGATGAGGAACCGCGGGTGCGGTCGGGTGGGCGAGGGGGAGGGGAGGGGCGGTGCGGGGTGGGGTGGGCGGCCGTGGGCGTGGCGCGTGGGCGCGGCGCAGCCCGCTCGTCAGCTGTCAGCGGCGGCGCGCCGGACGCCTTCCTTGCGCTGCGCTCGCGCAATCGTGCTACAGATCCTCTCTTTAAGTTGCGCACAATCTCGAAGCCGTGTTTTCCATGGTTGCAGAGGGAAAAATGAGGAAATGTATGACCTAGAAGTAGACTCACCGGGAGCGGTGGGTCAGTGCATCAACTGATGTCACTGCAGCGCCTTTGACCAGGAGGTCCAACGTTCGAGCTCTGACGGCAGCAGGATTTTCGACACTAGCTTTTCAGCTAGGTCGAATTCAGTCGCTGTCTGCAGGAGATTTCTAGCGGCCGGCTGCTCTGATCGGTAGTTTTCCGTGGGTTCTGCGATCAACACCAGGCGAATGCCGGAGCAGTACCCTACAAAACGGGCCATGGACCGCGCGCGATCTTTCCTTCCTCTTCCTTGTCCTATCCTCTCCCTTTACTCACACACACACTAACATGCACTACACTACCACATATTCCGCGAGACCGGTCGGAGCATAGTGCTTGTGCCGGCTGGGGCGATGCCCAGCTGGTTGGAGAGTCCTGGTTTGGAGAAACCCCGCCAGCCCACTGCAGGTCAGCGCCAGATCTAGCCATCTAGTGGGGGAAGATCACGGCCATCTCCCGAGAAGAAAACACGCACTACACTAACGGGACTAATGACCTAAGCTGTAGACGCGCCCGGAATAACGAACCAAGAAGTTAACTCAGCGAAACAATTTTCTGAATGCATGTTGAGATTGGTTTTTTGTAATTAGCATTTATCTAAATATCTATTATTTAAAAAATTAATATTTCCTAATAGTTTATAGGAGGAGAAAGGAATGCCAGGAAGTATAAGAGGGAAACAGAATGAACACATTTTGCAAAAACTTTTCTGGGAGATACACTTCCTATACAGCTACTGATCCGAGCGTACACATAGGATAAGTATATATTCTAGGTGAATATGCAGTTAAGTAGAAAACGTTCATTTCAATGAATTCTTTCCTGAGTAGACGCTATTTATTATTAATTTAAAAAGAATGAAAAACTATGAAACTGAACTTAAAACTGAATGTTCATATAGTTATTAATTTAAAATTTTGTCTTACCATTATGAAAAAGAAAGACCTCTACGAGTTGTTTCACAGCAGTTAAAAAAAAGTATTTTCCCTTGATCGCATTACTCGTACACAAAACAACAAAATCGATGCAAAAACCTTAACCAAAAGAAAGTAAAATTATTATAGATATAAATTGTGATTGCCTATGGGTAATTTAATATATATATATATATATATATATATATATATATATATATATATATATATATATATATATACACTACTGTAGTGTATATATATATATATATATATATACACTACTGTTTGTGGAAATTGCAACACCGCGAAGGAGCGGCATTGAACGCATGGCATTTCGTGGATAAGTTTGTGACATTGAGATCGCCAGGTGATTACATTTACAACGCCGCCAGTCACGTGGTTGCGACGTAGGGACGGCTTATCGCACCATGTTCGGGTATAAATAGAGGCGCCTTGGAGAGGCTACAAACAGTGACAGGTCGACCCTTGGCTCGCACAAGTTGTCTGTAAGTCACACCATGCCTCGTCGCCGATAGCGAGTGCAGTACGAACACTTGACGGACTTCGACCGGGGCAGGGTCGTTGGGATGCGAGAAGCTGGGTTGTCCTACCGTCAGATTGCCACACGTCTGGGACGAGCCGCCAGTACCATCATGCGAACATGGCGTCAGTGGTCTGCGGAAGGTCGTACCCACCGCCAGCGTGGAACAGGGCCTCGCTATCACACTTCGGCGAGGGAAGATCGACACCTCTACCGTATGGCCATCACCGATCGCACAGCGACATCCACCACGTTAGCGCAGCAGTGGAATACAGTGACAAGTCACAGCATGTCCGCCAGCAGTGTTCGGCGCCGTCTTGTGCAAAGGGGCTTGATTGCTCGCCGCCCCTTGTTGCGCCTTCCACTGACTCTCGACAACAGACGCCTCCGACATCTGTGGGGCGTCGAACATCGATATTGGCGGGCTGAGTGGCAGCAAGTCATCTTTTCCGACGAGTCCCGCTTCAATTTGTCCAATAACGACGGTCGTATACGTGTTCGACGACATCGCGGTGAACGCAATCTGGAGGGATGCATTCGCCAGCGTCATACCGGCCCAACACCCGGTGTAATGGTATGGGGTGCCATTGGCTACCACTCACGGACCCGCCTACTCCGCATTGAGGGAAATCGCAACGCCCACCGGTACATCGAGGAAGTCGTGAGGGCGGAGGTCGTGCCCTTCCTACAACGCTCGCCTGGAGCGATATTCCAGCAAGACAATCCGCGACCCCATATCGCTCGCATCATGCAACGTGTGTTCAATGAACACCAGATACAGCTCCTTCCGTGGCCGGCTCGTTCCCCTGACATGTCGCCAATTGAACATGTGTGGAGCATGCTTTCCCAGAGGCTGGTCCGCCAGGCCCCTCCGCCAGCTTCCACCGCCGAACTCTGGACGCGGCTTGAAGGAGCATGGCAGGACCTGCCACAAGAAGCGATACAGACTCTTATTAGCTCAATGCCGCGCCGTGTACAGGCTCTTGTGGATGCGCGTGGTGGCTTCACAACTTACTGACTGGGCATGTATCCATGTATTTGATGGTACTGCAAATGAAATAATGTAGTGCCTGTGGCATGGGTGCACAGTACATTGAATATCATTTCCCTAGATCCATTCGTTCTTGGTGTTGCAATTTCCACAAACAGTAGTGTATATATGTATATATATATATATATATATATATATATATATATATATATATATATATATATATATCTTTTCCCAGCTACATTATTTCATCTTTACAACGAGTTTTGCAAAAGATGACACGAGAAAATAACTGTCTTAATTTTCTTCAAGAACCTGCTGCTAATCACTTTCAACCTTTACTGCACCCTTTACTGATACTTCACGACTGTTGTAGAATAAGTTAAAGTGTCCACAGACGACGTCGCAGTGACGATTCAACGAGTGCCCGCACCGGATGACATCGTTTGAAGCGAAACGACTTCTGCCTGTAATGGCATCGACGGCTCCTCGCAAGAAGCGGCGAATCGACTCTTAGGAATCCGGCATTGTCCACTCGCCCAATTACTCACACAATCCCTGGGTACGCCTTATTACTCCTGGTGCCGTTACCGTCTTCGTACCTCCGCCATTGTTCCCTCCTCCCGCCGTTTGGAAGCAAGGATCACCGTCCTCGGCACATATCTTCCCATATCAGGTTTCGTCAATCCCTGTGCTGTAGCTTGCGCGTTCTCCTCCGTTACTCTCTTTACGTTTGCTGAGTAATGGCGGCAAAAGAAGCTCCACTTTCCCTTTCAAACGATCTCTGCCATATGTGCTCCAGCTAGTTTCACTTCTGTTCGTCTGTGCATCTCCTTCTACCTTTGCCGTTACAGTTTTCCCTTAACTGTGGTTTGTGCAACTGTTTAAATGCCAACTTTTCCTTCAATTTTGAGTCTCCGAGGATTTATCGATAATTTCCAAAGCACCCGTGGAACTACCTATGATGAGTTTTATATTCCTCTTACTTCTTTTTTTTCTTTTTTTTTCTTTTTTTTCATTCCTCGTTATTATTGTTATTCTGTTTACTGTCAATTTTTTCATTGCTATTATTAGTTTTTATTGTTATTATAATTCTAATAATTTTTACCTCCTATCCCACCATGTATCCGTGCCTTGTCTTGATTCGTTTCGCTGCAGGGCTCATCGCGAGGCGGGGGCGGGGCGGCGCGGGGCGGCGCGGGGCGGCGCGGGGCGGCGCGGGGCGGCGCGGGGCGGCGCGGGGCGGCGCGGGGCGGCGCGGGGCGGCGCGGGGCGGCGCGGGGCGGCGCGGGGCGGCGCGGGGCGGCGCGGGGCGGCGCAGGGCGGCGCGGGGCGGCGCGGGGCGGCGCGGGGCGGCGCGGGGCGGCGCGGGGCGGCGCGGGGCGGCGCGGGGCGGCGCGGGGCGGCGCGGGGCGGCGCGGGGCGGCGCGGGGCGGCGAGGGGCGGCGCGGGGCGGCGAAAGGCGGCACAATTACGATGTGTCCATCAAGGCGGCCAGCCATTCGGATTTGCTGCTTGGGACGCGCTTGTTTCCTGGCTCTTGTCCTCCGTGTCTCGTGCTAATGTCAGAGAGCTAACACGAATCGTATACTTTCTCCACCATCACCACTCCCGCATGTGTGAGGTTGCTTTACTCGACCTGAGAACATATTCCGAGATTCTAGTTATTCGTTTCTTTGGGGCGTTTTCACCTTCATCCTTTTTGTACCATTTCCCCCTGAAAATGGTTAACGGGGATTAGAGTAGGTGTCGGTTACGGATTGTTTTATTTAAAGTTTATTGGATATTATCTTATGGACAATGCGAGTTGGGTGAAAAGTTGGGGATAAAAAATTGTGTATCATTGTGTCATTCTCTCAGTGCTAAGTCTAATGACGAGAAAATATAATATCAAAAAATATAAGAATATTAAAGGGATGCTTTCTGAGTTTACGTGAGGTAGTTGTTAAAAATGTGTTGGAGCGGGATGAAGAAACCTGTGAATATAGGGTTTTGTTGAATTTAATTCAATTTTTTAAATTTAAGTGATCGAAAGTTCATATTTATTCCAGTGAGAATATGAGGGATGGTATGTCAGGTGCAGAAGGTATTTTATCTGTTGTGTATAGGTGGATGAATACTAATTTTATTACTATATTTTCTTACAAGGGAAAAAGTACATTGACAAGTGAAATTGAGAGTCCGGTTAATAGAACCTATAAATGGAAGAAGATAGATAGGTGCATTTATAGGAATTACTTTTTATGTTATTTATCCGCTGACTCGCAGGAAGAACGTGGATTGAGATGAGATGTAGGACGGTGATTGTGAGATGAATTTTAATGATGATTTTGGTGAGGACAAGGGAAGTTTTTGTTGGAATATTACAAGGGTGAAAAATGATCATAAACGCACAGGTGGAATACGATCATATGCAGAGTGTCTCGAATGAGGAAACCCTCATCGCCCTCTGGAGCACTACAGTGAGAGAGTTAAGGTCATGTGGTGACTTCAGGTTGCGTGGTAGGAAAGAGGATCAGCAAGCGATCAAGTGAGCCAAGCGACGTCACTCTATTGGCATCGTGGGAACTGCGCAGATCGAGCCTCATCTGTTGCCGTTTGCATGCTGCGCAAGTTCCAGCTATTGTAAATGGTAATTGCACTAGAAAATCAGAGACACATTGTGCTGGATAACTCACTACATTCAATGCGAAATTTTATTATTTCTTCAAAAACGATTTGATAGGACTCAGAGAGGAGAAAGGGGATTCCAAATCAAATGTCTATTAATTAAATGAACCATATATGCTTTACGAGATCGTTTCACCTTTACTCTAAATCTACTGATGTGTTATAAAACGTTTAGAAAAAGTTTTATTACAATTATTAAATTTGTTTGGAATATAAAATATTAGATTTAGTAATCCTCAACTGATTGTCACCATGAGAACTCTACTTGGTGACGTGTCAGTGATTTAAAAGCATTCGGTAGTATCGAGATGTCATATGATCTATTTAAAGATGAAATCTTGCTTAATAGATATATTATTTTCTCTACGTTCTTAATGAACTTCCAATTATATTGTTTTTACTCAATCTGGAAATGAATTTCTACCAAAGTAATTGTACCTGTGTCGTTACGTTGTCTAGTCTCACCATAAAACGAACCTACAACAATTAATGTTATAAGATTTCGGGGTACCTCACAAGTACAAATACTTTTCTATGAAATTCACTGAAGTTTGGTGAATGTCGTCTGAAGAAAATATTTCGTATGTCATAAATAATGACGAAATAGTGACTTAGCTTTGGTAAATCAATATAGTGTTTCGCGAGAGTGTTTCAAGATTAGAAGATTTCCAAGAGATAATCTGAATATAGATATGCGAAAAACAGACATATAACAAGACTGTAACAATATTTACATAAAGTTTACCGTTCACCGAAGACATTAGAAAATTAACGAGAATGAATGTATCCCCAATAATGCGATTGGGAATAATTAGTGAGCAATTTAGCAAGATCAGTATATAAAGAAATGCAAATTAAAATGGGTTTGTTACGGTACTTCTTCGGCATTCGCCCAAATGGAGAAACAAAGGAAAGCTACCGATCAGAGTAGTCGACCACTAGAGAATTTCCTCTAGACAGCGGCTAAATTCGTCGTAGCTATTTGGCACGTGAAGTTTAAAATTATTTTGTTATACTTTCAATGTTAGTGAAATATGTTATATCCCTACACTTCGAATATTAATTTCGAAAATTATCAAAAAGGTATCAGTGTTATGCAAATGTCCTAATAAATATTTAATATTGGCAGAGGAAACAATGTGTTTCACTGCGACTGCGACAGAATTTGTTTGCTGTATATTTACAGCTAAATCGACCGAACATCTAAGGCCTGCGTCTCACGAACGTTACGGCCGAAGCTCGAGCGAGCCGTTTCGCGTAAGATAGTGTTTTTTTTTTTTGTTTTTTTTTTCGACGCGAGTTACTTATCACGCGCCAATGCAACGCAGGGGCCATACAAGTTTTGCATTGCTGACGTCTCTGCAACGATTCCGACCAAGAGGTTGTAGGGTTCGAGTCCCGACGAGGACACATGCCTAATAGCTACGTCGAATTTAACCGCTGTCGAGAGGAAATTCTCCAGTGGTCGACTACTCTGATCGGTAGCTTTCCTTGGTTTCTCCGTTTAGGCGAATTTCGGAGAAATATCGTCACAAACGAGACACAGACCGCGCACGATTTTGTTTTACTTACACATGTGTCTACACAATTACTTTATCTACAATACTGAACATATCACTAAAACTTGTGCTAGAATGGTATCCAGTTGCGGGAAGTACCTGGAATGAGAAATGCAGTTACGAACCAAGAGACAATCAATCAATCAATGCACAACCAACAAAACGTTACATCAATCAATACAGTGCCAAATGGCAAGTCCCAATATTCAACTTTCGTCCACAGTGTACTCGCTGCTGCTATGCAGTTAAGATATCGTGGGTGATAAGCCGTTAAGGCCGAGCCTATTACTCCGACACTGTTTTTAATGTCAGCGTTCTGTTTTTCCTTGTGTCTAACTTCGAAACACCATATGTATGAAAACAGTTATCCCCAAACGGGCAATTGAATGCCACTAAATGGGCTACATTACCCAGAAATGGCATCTGAACACTACTTGGAATGGAACTTATCAAGCAACGATATTTTGACACCAGCAACAGTATCCCTTGTCACATATATTTCAAGAATTGTAACAATTTCCAACTATGTTGCAACAATTGTAGAAACAATAATTACAAAAGCTTCAGTCGTTGCAACAGTTAAAACAAATTACAGGCGTTGCAACAATTAAGCATACGTTCCATCAAAATCTGTATGCCATTCTACTTTCACAAAAAAACAAACAAGCATCTGTCATCAATTCAACAGCAACAAATACCAACTAATATACAAAGAGAAGGACAACAAACAAAATAGGAAAACTCAATGTGAAACTTTCACTGTTTCCAAGAACTACAGACAACCATCATCAACTGCAAACATAGCATGTGAAACATCGCAGACCGGAAAACAAAAATACGTCTCTCAAATGAAAATTGAGTTTGAGGTAAAAATTTATTTGTATTTCACGCAAAATTACGCAAAAAATATTCATATTTTTAAAACATTGTACCTGACCTTATTTCATAATGACTTTAAAAAACAGATTTTATTCAGGAAAAAAATGTATCTTCAATACTGTAGTTGTAGTCAAGTATTCACTTGAAGAAAGATTTTGAACTTTTGCAATTTTCGAAAAATCAGGGATCTAAAAGAAAATGAGAAAGGTATAATTATTTTAAGCGTTAGTTATTAAATGGGAGGTCCCGGTTTAACAATAAATTTGGAGCCATTTTTGAGAAAATATTGCAAATATTGTGGCTTCATGTAACGCACCCACAAAATTCAAAATATCCGTTCGAGACTCAAAAGGCCACGAGTTCCTTTTAATCGACCATGGAATATCAATTTTGGAGAAACTATGATGAACGTTATAGAGCTACACACACAGACGAACAGACGGAGAGACAGACGTTTAGGTGTCAATCGATTTTTCGTTGTCGAGGACCCACAAAACTACATTGTGAATACACACCGAGTTAGAGAAAGTAATTTACTACATAAAGCGATCTATTTTTTCTATACCAGGGTCGGCCAATAGGAGTTTCCTTTCTCAAATTCGCTGTTTCCTGGCTCACGATGACAATACTTTCTCTTCTTACAAAGTTAGGGCAAGAAAGTAAAATGTGGCCTGTACATTTTACTGTGTTCATGAGTGACAAGTCGTAATGATTAGACTCGGTTTATTACCAGGGAAGAGTTTAGTTGCCAAGAGGCGAGTTCCTAGCGTTCGTTCCTACCCCGCACCTCCTTAGGCTGGCAGTGAGGCATCGGCAGACCCCCCTCTGCACACACCAGAACGCCATGCTTCTCGTGGGACACATACCCTCTTCTGCCTGCAAGAAGCCGCTTGGCCAGCGCGGAGCTCCTAGATTTCCAGGTTGGTCCAGAAGTCGAATTAAGCAACACTCACATGTGAGCCTGAAGAAGCTTTCAACAACTCATGGGTCCCTGCTACGACGAAGCAAAGAGACGTACTGGGTGCGAGAACCACGCGAATCGGCATATCTACCCACATTCTCCCTGTGCTCACCTTAATTCTTTCTTTCCACGAATCGCCCGGAATCAGGGTAACTGGGTGGGAGATATAATTTCCCAGCTACAACTTCTACATGGGGGGATCTCTATTGGGATTCGAACACGTTCATACTCCAATCCTTCCCTGCGATTCGAAAACTGGTGTGAAACTAAAGCAACATGAAGCTTAACACCGTCTTTTTACTCTGTTCTTGTTGACACCATCGACATGGGCAACGCCGGCAAACTGGACTCCGTTGAAAGAGATTTCAATTCCTCGCCGAACTTCTGTAAGTAAAAATACGTCCCGTGAATGCAACCCCAATACCGGCCGCGGGGAGTAAGTTATTGATTTATTTTACGTAGCAAGACTCGGGCCATCAGGTTCGCTCTTCCGTTTGACCACGCAAATTTGGCAACACTCCTTTCTCCATCTAGCGGAGAAAGGAGGTATTACCTTGGGCGAAGTAACAGGCGAATAGAAGTTAGCTCAGAGTCTTTTTTTGGGCCTGAGGATACTTGACATGCGGTAAATCTACTCCATGGGACAGCCGGCTTAACTTCCCCACCGAAGGAAGGCGTCCGAAGAATTGTTTCCACCCTTAAAATCCACAGCTTCAATCGGGTTTCAACCCGCAAACTTGGGTACAACAATCCGGTACACTAACCGTTATACCACAGACTCCGCAAACTTACAGGGAATCAAGAACGGGATGGGTCAAAAACGGATATGTCCCTAATCGTCCCCCCGCTGCATGGCGAGATCCGGCACCGACCTAAATAGACTCGTCCGGCGCGTCTCGCTCGCCGCAGCGGTGTCCCCGCTGAATGGCGGGGGGGGGGTTAACTGCTTAGGTCGTTAGTCCCATAAGTGTGGTGTATGTTTTATCATCGAAAGATGGCAGTGATATTGTCCCGCTGGATGGCGAGATCCGGCACCGACCTATGTTGGTTCGTTCAGCGCGCTTCTCTCGACTCAGGGGTATTCCCGGCCTCTGCGAGCACGGCACGAAAAGATTACTCTCAGGGAATGAAATAACGGGATGTGTCAGAAATGGGTATGTCCCTAATCTTCCCCCTGCTGGACGGCAAAATCCGGCACCAACCTGCGAAGGTTCCTACAGCTCGTTTCTCTCGAATCAGGAGAATCCTTGACCTCTGCGCTCACGGCCCGAAAATATTACTCAGGGAATCAAAGAACGGGATGTGACAAAAAGGGGTGTGTCCCTAATCTTCCCCCTGCCGGATGGCGAGATCCGGCACCGCTCTACATCCGAATCCGCAAAGTGGCAGTGGACAACGCCGTTTGTGTCCCTCGCCGCCAGGGCGCAGGCCCATCGCGCAGCCGCGGGAGCGGAACAGCCTCGGCCGCTCGCTCTCTCGCCTTATGAAGAACGTCTTGATGTAAATTCCGCTCACAATGGCATAATCCCGCTCTCGCTCCCGCGGCCGCTGCTGCGGACGAGCTGCGCTTGACAAGTGGACTCGTTACCGCGAGACAATACGCCCGTCGGCGTAAATCGCCCGCGGCCGCCGCCGCCGCCGCCGCCGCCGCCGCCGCCGCCGCCGCCGCCGCCGCCGCCAGCGAGCGACCAGCCACCGCCACGGCTGGCTCGCTCGCTCACTCGCTCGCTCGCCCCTCTCCCTGCCGGCGAGCTCCAACTCCCTCCCGCCAAGACAATAACCTGTACCGTCCATCCATTCGTGCACATACAGCGTGGTATAAGGCATCATCTGATATCTTTACATTATATTTGATCGGGCGGTCCTAGGGTCCGGTCCCCGCGAAGGCAGGATTTTTGACAGTACCTAAGAGAGCTAGGTGGAATTCAGTCGCTGTTCGGAGGAGAAATTCTGCAGCCAGCTGTTTCGATCGGTAGTTTTCCGTGGTTACTCCTATCAATACCACACAAATGCAGGAGCAGTACCCTAAAAAACGGGCCACGGACCACGTGCGCTCTTTCCTTCCTATTCCTTGTCCTATCTTCACCCCTTGCACACACTTACTTTAACATGGAATACACTACCATACACATGTCGGGAGACCGGTCGAGAGCTTTCAGCTTGTTCTGGTTGGTGCGGTGCCCCGCTGGTGGGAGATACCTGGTTGAGGGAAACTCCACCAGCTGATAGGTCGGCGCCGGAGTTCGACATTCAGTGGGGGAAGATCACCGCCACCTCCCGACACAAAACATGCACTGCACTTACGGAACTAATGACTTCGGAAGTTGACGTGCCTAATCGCTAACAACCAACCAATCCACCTACGCCGTGGTCCAGGACATCATCTGTTGTTTGTACAGTGCCCCTGACCGGGAGGTCCTAGGTTTCGAGCACCGACGGTGGCAGAATTTCGCCACTAGCTACGGAGCTAGATTGATTTCTGCTGCAGCCAAATTCTAGCGGCCAGCTGTTCTGATCGGAAGTTTTCCGTGGTTTCTCCTATTAATACCATGGGAATGCCCGCAAAGTATGATAACAAACGAGCCACGAATCGTGCAAGAGTTTTCCTTCCTCTTCCTTGTCCTACAATGTATCCTAAACCTCTACTTACACTTACATGCACTACATTACCATACATATCGACAGACCGGACGGGAGCTTAGAACTTGTCACAGATTGGAGCCGTGCCCAGCTGGTGGGAGATACCTGGTTAGGGAGAACACGGGAAGCCGACGTGTGGGTCAGCGCCATATCTCGCGATCCAGCAAAATAAAAATATGCTCCACGTTTATGGAACTAATGACCTTAACAGTTGGCACGCTCGGAAACACTAATCAATCCATCAAATTCGCCTACTCCGAATTCTCACCATAGAGTCCATCCAACTGCCTTCATATCTATACGTAGTCTCTAACACATTCACATGACTCCTCTCAGTTTCCCATGCCCTTGCAAACGACCTCGATGGCTAGTTGCCTCGCCCGTTCACTTGTTTTCTCGATCGCCCGTTCTCTGTTTTGCTCTCCTGCTTAGAAGCCCAAACCACTTGCCAGCTCGCTTGCCATCAGCACCATCTGAACCTCCGCTTCGACCATCGCTATCAAAACCGCTCCAGTGGTTTCCACCGATGATGAACGCTGCGGGAATGCGGTACCGCGCCATCGCGCCGAGCGCCCATTCATGCGAGCAGCCGGTCGCAAAAGGCACAACCGCATTTTTCCCAGGCTGCTTTATGCCATCTCCAAGCGCATTGATGGCGGCGGGACAATCCAGGCGATATTTGTCCTCAGAGGCCTTCGCTGTCACCGTATCTGCGCAGCCACGTTGCCGCCTCCACCGATGCCAGAGACTTCTACTCCGTTATCATTTCACACCGTATCTCCCTCTTCCACGTTACAGGGACCGGGAGACCGGAAATTTGACTAGCTAGATAGCTAGGTCACATTTAGTCGTCGTCTGGAGGAGAATTCTAGCGGTCGGCTGCTCTGATGGGTAGTTTTTTGTGTTTGTTCCATCAGTATGAAGAGAATGCCGGAACAGTTCCGTAACAAACGGGCCACGGACCACGTGCGATTTTTTCTTTCTCTTCATTGCCCCATTTCTCACCTCTTGCTGCCACACACTTACACTAACATGCACTGCACTACCACATATGCCGGAAGGACAGTCGAAAGCTTAGAGGGGCCAGCTGGGGGAATACCTAATGGGCGGAACTTCCTTAGCCAATGGTAGGTCGGGGCAGATCTCACCATTCAGAGAGGGAAGATCACATCGCGAGGAAAACATATGTACCATAGTTATAGGACTAATGACCTCAGTAGGTGACGCGCCGGGAATCACTAAGCAATCAACATTTCGCGGTACTACATTCGCCTTCAAATCTCGATCGCCTCTTTTTGCCACCCTCAAGGCCCCGAACCTACACCACAGCCTCAGTATCATTCACACCGCTGTCCCCACTCTCAATCCACCCACCGCACAACCACAGAAGGCCACGCGGCCACAGATCTCGTATTACTCTGCTGGGGAGGTGGTGCAGTCGGCGGCTCATGCTAATTCCCTTTTAAAGTGCCCGAGTTGCGCGCCGCTGCTGTCCCTTGTTCGGAAGTCGTCCGCGGGCATTGATTGCCCCGAGCAGCTGCGCCGGCCTCCTTGCGAAGCGCGCGACGCCCACCGCCCCCACCGCCGCCTTCGCCGCCGTCTTCGCCCCCGCCGCCGATGCCTTTGCCGTTACCGCCTCCGCCACCATCGCCTCCAGTACCGCCATGACCGCCACCTCCGGCCTTCGCCATCGCCCCCGCTATCGCCCCCGCCTCCACCTGCGCTTCCGCCTCCGTGGCCGCCTCCACGCCCCCTGCGCCTCCGCCGCCTCCGCCGCCGCCGCCGCCGTCGCCACCGCCGCCACCGCTACCGCCTCCGCCGCCGCCTGCGCCTCTGCCTCCGCCTCCGCCGCCACCACCTTCACCACCGCCGCCTCCGCCATCGTCGCCGTCGCCTCCGCCGCCACCTCCGCAGCCGCCTCCGCCGCCACCGCCTCAGCCGCCGCCTCCGCCTCCGGCGCTGCCTCCGCCGCCACCGCCGCCTCCGCCGCCGCCTCCCCCGCCGCCTCCGCCGAGGCTTCCGCCGTCGCCTCCGCCGCCGCCTCCGCCACCGCCACCGCCGCCTTCTCCGCCGCCTTCTCCGCCGCCTTCTCCACGCCCGCCGCCTCCACCGCCGCCTCCGCCGCCGCCTCCGCCGCCGCCTCCGCCGCCGCCCCTCCCGCCGCCGCCTCCGCCGCCGCCTCCGCGCCACCGCGCCACGCCGCGCTAACCTCCGCCGCCGCCTCCGCCGCCGCCTCCGCCGCCGCCAGCGCCGCCGCCTCCGCCGCCGCCTCCGCCGCCGCCTCCGCCGCCGCCTCCACGCCACGCCGCCTCCGCCGCCGCCTCCGCCGCCGCCTCCGCCGCCGCCTCCGCCGCCGCCTCCGCCGCCGCCTCCGCCGCCGCCTCCGCCCGCTGCCCTCCGCCGCCGCCTCCGCCGCCGCTCCGCCGCCGCCTCCGCCGCCGCCTCCGCCGCCGCCTCGCCGCCGCCGCCGCCGCCTCGCCGCCGCCTCCGCCGCCGCCTCCGCCGCCACCCTCCCGCCGCCGCCTCCGCCGCCGCCTCCGCCGCCGCCTCACCCGCCGCACCTCCCGCCACCGCCGCCGCCGCCGCCTCCGCCGCTGGCCTCCGCCGCCGCCTCCGCCGCCGCCTCCGCCGCCTGCGCCTCCGCCGCCGCCTCCGCCGCCGCCTCCGCCGCCGCCTCCGCCGCCACGCCTCGCCGCCGCCTCCGCCGCCGCCTCCGCCGCCGCCTCCGCCGCCGCTTCCGCCGCCGCCTCCGCCGCCGCCTCCCGTCGCCGCCTCCGTCGCCGCCTCCGTCGCCGCCTCCGCCGCCGCCTCCGCCGCCGCCTCAGCCGACGCCTCAGCCGACGCCTCAGCCGACGCCTCCGCCGTCTCCGCCTCGGCCACCGCCGCCACCTCCGCCGCCTCCTCCACCGCCACTTTCTCCGCCTCCACTTCCTCCACCTCCACCTCCTCTACCCCCATCGTCGCCGTCTCTGCCTCTACCTTCCCCGCCCCCGCCAACGGCACCCCCATCACCGCTTCCGCCGCCACCAACGCCGCCACCGCCGCCGCCGTTGCTGCCTCTGTCCCACCGTTCCTTCCACATCCTCCGCCGCCTCTGTCCCACCTCCGCCTTCCCCGTCGCCTGCCGCCGCCTTCGCGCCGCCTCTGTCCCACCGCCGCCTTCGCCGCCGTCGCCGCCGCCGTGGCAGCGCCGCTGCGCGCCTAAAAGTTTATATTCCGCTGCCGTGGGCAACGACATGCTTCAACCGCTAATGAGACCCGATTTCCGCGCGCACTCGCTATGGGCATTGCCTGCTGAATGGTGCACCGAAGCTGTCCGCTCAGCGCTGCTAAGCGGCGGACAATGTGGTGGCCTACACTGCCTCCAGCTAAGCCACTCATTAGCATTAAGTATTTCACAACAGACATTGATATTTGATTCAAATACCTATCATACCATTTTAATCCGGTCTTAATCATCATGTAATTCCAGATATCATTCATATGTTAATAGAGTGTGTCCGTGTTTGCAGTTGATTGGAGTTGAAAATACACAGACGTCTACTGCTAATGAAGTAACATAACTTGTGTGTTTAGCGGCTTGTTCTTGTAAAATCAACAACATTCAAAGCGGAAAAGGTGGCTCAGTGCATCAACTGATGTTACTGCAGTGCCTTTGGGAGGTCCTAGATTCGAGTTCCGACGATGGTTGGAATTTCGACACTAGCTAGATAGGTAGGTCAAATTCAGTAGCTGTCTGGAGGAGAATTCTAGCGGCCGGCTGCTCTGATCGGTAGTTTTTCGTGGTTTCTCCGATCAACACCAGGGAAATGCCGGAGCAGTACGCTAACAAACGAGCCACGGACCACGCGTGTTCTTCCCTTCCCCTTTCTTGTCCTATTTTCGCTCCTACCTACACACACTTACATGCCATACACTACCGTACATGCAGGGAGACCGGTCGGAAGCTTAGAGCTTATCCCGGCTGGAGCATTGCCCTGCTAGTTTGAGATACCTGGTAGGGGAAAACACCGGTAGTTCGGCGCCGGATCTCGTCATCAAGCAGCGGAAGATCACTGCCATATCCCAAGGAAAAAATGCATTATACCCACGGGACCAATGACCTTGGAAATAAACGAGCCCGGAATCTTCAATCAATCAATCAATCTTCAATTTAAATTTCTTTTGTATTGTTTCATATTTTACGTTAAAAATTGACCGTTAATTTCCAAATGATAATACAGACGGGCGCATAAGTATTATATTTTTATTTGTTTTAAGACAATTTTTCTGTTCTTTCAAATATTCAGAAAATTGTGACTGGTAATTTAAGCAACGATCAACGGAAGTGGATGAGTAAACAATATTGGAAGACAAAAATGTGGAACAGGTTTGGCAGAAATGAACATACGAATCTAATACATCTCCACCTATTAGACTATCAATTCACATACTGTGCAACTAGTTTGATCGAACTGGGTCTATCTGCAATTCACTAAACGGTGATAGACCTGTAAGTATTATTATCCATAAAAACGAAATGGTTGTTGCTTAGACATTTTTCAAGAGTCCAAAGAAATTCTTAACAAAGAGCCTCTATTAAGTTGGACATTTCCTGTAGAAGCAACGTTTAGGTTTGCAAGGTTTTTGCCAAGATTACTTCAAGAATTACAAGAGGATGAACCAAATAGCCATTTAGAATTATGCGATATTGTTTTCAATGACGAAATGCACTGCAATGGCATAACACGAAAAGTTTGTTGGTCAGACGAAGTGAATGTTAAGATACTAGGTGCTTTTAATAGGCATAACTGTGTCCGCTACCCCACAGAAAACCCCCATGCTGTAATTGAAAAACAATAGAACCAACTTGAGGTTACAGTTCGGGCGTGTCTTTTACGCCAAGGGTTCATTGGGCTTGTTTTCTTCAAAAGAACTGTTACCCAAGATACTTATCTTAACATGCTAGTGGATACTGGTATTCCACAATTACGTCTTCAGAAAGGTAATCACTTCTACTTCAAGAAAGATGGAACTCTTCCCCACTATGCTTTAACAGCGCGTATTTTTCTTTGCAACGAATTACCCTATAGATGAATAGGTTGATAAGGGTCAATTGAATGGTCACCATCATCACAGGACCTAACGCCAATAGCCTTTTTCTATAGAGTTGTTATCAAAGATTAAGTGTTAAGAAATCCACACACTGTTGACAACATACATCAATTCATAAAATAAGATACAATTGATGATGTTATAAAAGATACAAAAGATGTGCTGGAGTCGAATTGAAGTGCCCAGTGGAAATCAAAGCCAGAACCACCTGCGCGAGAGGTGTATGTGCTTTACGCGGAAAAGCATAAAATTATGTAAGTAGTGTTTCAATATAGACTTTGTGGAAATTCTGATTTGGTGTTGTTGACGTTCTTATCAGAAGAAATAAAGCGCAGCGTGGTGCGGCGTGACGCGGAGTGGCGTGGCGTTGCGCGGCGTGGCGTGGCGTGGGGCGGCGTGGCGTGGCGCGGCGCGCGGCGTGGCGTGGCGCGACGTGGCGCGGCGTGGCGTGGCGTGGCGTGGCGCGGTGTGGCGCGGCGTGGCGTGGCGTGGCGTGGCGTGGCGTGGCGGGGCACGTGGCAGGGCGTGGCGGGGCGTTGCATGGCGTGGTTGGTGTGGCGTGGCGCGGCGTGGTGCGGCGGCGCATGGCGCTGCGCGGCGTGGCGTGAAGTGGGACGTGGCGTGGTGGGACGTGGCGTGGTGCGGCGTGGCTTGGCGTGGCGTGGCGTGGCGTGGCGTGGCGTGGCGCGGCACGGAGCGGCGTTGGGTGGCGTGGCGCGGCGCGGCGCGGCGCGGCGCGGCGCGGCGCGGCGCGGCGTGGCGCGGTGCGGCGTGGTGCGGCGTGGTGCGGCGTGGTGCGGCGTTGGGTGGCGTTGGGTGGCGTGGCGTGGCGTGGCGTGGCGTGGCGTGGCGTGGCGTGGCGCGGTGCGGCGTGGTGCGGCGTGGCGTGGCGTGGCGTGGCGTGGGTTGGCGTGGCGTGGCGTGGGTTGGCGTGGGTTGGCGTGGCGTGGCGTGGCGTGGCGTGGCGTGGCGTGGCGTGGCGTGGCGTGGCGTGGC
>BLKR01012599.1:0-18034 GCA_011170035.1 Teleogryllus occipitalis
ATATATATATATATATATATATATATATATTATATATATATATATATATATATATATAAATAATTTGCTGGAACGGGAAAACAATTTTTCAATTGCAACTCATAAAAATGGTTAATAAAATCCTAAGATATACTTAATCAATGCATTGCAATGATTCGTTCTAACTCTATGATCATATAGACAAAGCAGGTTGCTTTTGGACTAGTTTTGACTTTTTATTTTGAATTTCACCAAAAATAGAACTTGATATTCCCCGATAGGTCTTGCAGAACTCAAGAACCTGTGAATTTGAAATGGATAATTCAAGTTTGGGGAAACTTTACAAGACGCCTTAACAACATTGTAAAAAAATCTTAGAAATAACTCCATTTTTATTCATTTTTTTCGTATAGAGTAAAAGACGCCTAGGTCGCATTTTCGTTGAAATTCATAATTGTTTTAAACTGGCAGATGTTTAGATTTTTTTGGGCGGCTTCTTACAATTACAAAATTGAGGTTAGGGATGTTTCCTTAATGTAATGTGTTTTTCAGACATCTACAAATATCTTAAACAATTTTTCGAAAATATGAGTAGTTTCCCCGTAATTTTGCGTAAAATACTGACAATTTTTATTTTATCATAAAAGCGAATTCCTTTTTTTCTTTATTATCTCGAATATAACAAAATATTTTATAAAATTTGTGCAGTCTTCAAATTTCGGTGAACTCTGTCTTTTCGAAAGTAGAATGAGCTACAAATACTGCGAGAAATTATATGCTGTTGTAGCATCACTAGTTTCTTTATTGAAACGACAATTTTTTTATAGCAATGTGTTATTTAGGTTCATTGCGTTAATTTGATACACTGTCTCACACCACCTTTCTTTAAGGAAGAATAAAGTAAATTAATTTTGAAAATTGTTTGTTGGTAAGTAAATGAAAACCGTTAAGCTGAAACTTGTGGTTAATCATAAATCTGAAGATAACAATTCCTGTATATTCTGAATATTTTCAGAAATCTTATTAGAACAATGTTGTGTTAATTTTTGAAACTATGGGATAAAAATTGGTCAATCTCTTTTCTCCCTCTACCACTTTCTCAATCGTTCCCTGCTTCCTACGGCCCGTAGGGACTGTGTAGGGACTGTAGACCGCCTTCCCTCCACCTCCCTCTCTCTTCTCGCTCTATCTTTTTCTCTCCGTTTCGTTCCCCCCGGGGAGCGCGGCCGGCGCGTCATTCCAGCAGTCAATTGCCCTCCCCCCTCCCCGGGCCGCGCGAGGCCCCGGGGGCCGTGGCCGCTGTTTGGCCGCCCCCGCGCAGTCAGCTGGGAGCTTCGCTGCTGGATGTAGGCCGCGCCGGTGCTTTTGTTCCGGACCCCTATAAGTCTCACCTGCGGCCGGCGGGCGCCAGTGCGCTTTCGGAGCTTCGTTCGTTGACAGCCCTCCATCCTCCACGCCTCGCCCCTCCCGCCCCGCGCCACACGCCCCACGCCTCGAGCCTCGCTCACACGCGGGTGACGCCCCGCTCATGCTCAAGGCCGGTCGCCGCCGCCGCACATCCCATTTTGTCTCTCGAAGACAACCTCCCGACGCCAGTCGCCCGAAATCTGCCTCAAGAGTCACTCCCCAGAGAACCTCCCGGAGCCCACTCAGCGACGCCAACCCACTGGAGGTCACGGTGTGAATCTTTCCGTGTGACCCGCGGAGTCAACCTCCCAGAGCCGACCTCCGAGAGCTGACTTCCTAGAGGCGACCTCTCGAATCCGACCTCTCGAAGGCGACCTCTTAGAGCCGACCTCTTAGAGCCGACCTCTTAGAGCCGACCTCTTAGAGCCGACCTCTTAGAGCCGACCTCTTAGAGCCGACCTCTTAGAGCCGACCTCTTAGAGCCGACCTCTTAGAGCCGACCCCTTGGTGCCGACCTCTTAATGCCAACTTCTTAGTGCCGACTTCTTAGTGCCGACCTCTTAGTGCCGACCTCTTGGTGCCGACCACCCGGAGCAGACCCCGCGGAACGGATTTTCCGGAGCCGATCTCTCGGAATCAAGGAGCCAACCTCTCGGAGATCCCCCCCTCTCAACACAAGATTCTCTCCGCCGTGTTTAAAAACTCCATTTCGATCGGCAGCCGTACTCCAGGTCACTTTCGTTCGGTCCTTCGAAAGAGAGAGCCAGTGTCAGCCGGTGGCCGCCGGTCGCACGTGACTCAAGTCCAGTGCAAGGGAGGAAGATAGGACACCACGTCCCTTTCACAGAAGACGCCTCTCTTGAAAACTGTTTACCGGCTTGGAACTGGAAGCAGCAACACAGGCGCTTAAAAGTAAGTGGTCTACTCTATCTGTTCTTCTTCTTCATCTGGTAATGACAATGAAAGCAATTTTCCTTAAAAATCTGATAAATGATTTATTTTCAATAATCAAGTTGAAGAATGTCCATATAGATAAATTAACTTTGACGGAAGCAATTTTATTTAAAAAATCTGATAAATGGTTTATTTTCAATAATCAAGTTGAAGAATGTCCGTATAGATAAACTAACTTTGAGGACGGACTGAAATTTTTATTAATATATGATCGTTTTAGTGAAATTTCTTCGAGCAAACTCTCGTAATTTGGGATGTATTAAATGACTTTGAGTATAGATCACGTGTATGGCCCGTGAAAAGGAAGAATGTGCTTGATGTTTGTAAGACGCAATTGGATTTCTTCAGAAGCCCTCCATCGCAAATTCGAGATAAGTGAAGTCCACAGCTGCTATTGGCTGCCAGTTACAAGAACATTCCTAGTGTAATCGATAATATTTTGCCTACAAAATTCCTCCCCAACCCATTTTGGAAAAATTCTCCTCCGGTACTCATGTTGATCTTCACTTCGTATTGTAAATATATGTGGAGAATCGAGTGGGTAGCCAAAAAAAAGTCTGTTATTACTTTATCCATATATATTTAGCTCTTTTGGATTTCACGAAAGGTTAATATTGTAATATTGAGAAGAAGATTTGTAAGATTGATAATAGAGAGAAATTTTAATATTAGTTCCCTATGAATAATGGAAGTTGGTAAAAATGTTTAGTCGTAGGCGTGCGCAGCAAAAAATAAGAGGGGGGCCACTAATATTTCTGGGCTCGCTTTTTAATGTTTTTATTCACTAAGGCATATTTTACTGGTAAAAATAAAACCTAGTTTCTACAAGGGGAATGGAAATGTAACTTAAATGGTAATAAATACAATTTAGTTTATGTGGAACCATATACAGAGTCGCCAGATGGTATAGTATCTCTGCCGAAAATGTCGTTGTGTCAATTTCCACAATTGTCGGGTTAGAAAAGGAAAATCAGGGATTGAACAAGTAAATGTATGTTTTATTGTGTAAGGCCTTTCAAAATTTCCAGGAGAGCCAGAGTCCCTTCCCCCTGTATGCACACCTATGTGTTTAATGATTTTCCCCCAACTCTCATTAATCGGAGAAATAGTATAGTTTGGGGATCGCAACCATCAAGTTTGTATATAACTTTGTCACTTCAAATTTAACATCACTCTGAATGTTGTCATTTCACTCTAAAACATACAATTATACATAACAGTTTAGACAAAAATGTGTCCGATTTCCCAGAATACCTTAGGACACATTTGCTTTAGAGGATACCTAGCTTCCGGTTTAAGGTTGACTAGCATTCGAGACGGTTTAGCCATGACTCGTCATCCTACCCAACGGATGTTTTTACAGAACGATGCTTTCAACAATTACTCTTTCATCCTTCGTCGCGTCTGGCAAAAGTCAGGAAACAGACGAACGATGTCCGAAAAAGCATCAAGCAATCTCTACGTACAAAACACTGTCTACTACTAATATTTATAAGTTCAATACCGTACTATATTGTATTTGGGAGATATTCATATTTACAAATAGCGGATATAGAGTTACTCGAAGCACAAGAAGGTGAGCACATAATGAACATCTCTCTCGTATTTTACACACAGTTTTTAGCGTTAATACATAGGCAAAAATATCATACGTAAATAAACAATAAAAAATTGATAATTTAAGGATTAGTCCTTGAAATCAGAACATGAAATATAAATACATCAGTTATATTTGCTTACTCATTTTAAACTCGAAATTAATTCAGAAAATCGAAAGGTTTACTCATTACATGACAGGTACACATTTTTCTTATGTTCAACACAAATAGGTATTTTACATTTGCCACAAACGAGTTTTGTTTTTATATTCTTTATCCTTGATATACACCGCACTTAGCTTCTTTTGACAGTCCTTTGCTTAGATCTGTAGTATCTGTATATGTTTCAGTTCCAAATTTTACACTTCCTAATACACAGATGGGGTAATACAGTACCCCAAACAATGAAAAACACATAAAGTAATAAAAGGACATGTACAACACGTGCACAAAAGCAAAGATAAACTATTCAATTGAGAATACACAGAATGTGACGAAAAATGTTCCATCCCAACGCGACTAGTGTCAATTCAAAGTGGTTCTGGGGTGCCCATGCACCTCTGTGTAGTCCAGAGTTAAATATATAAAAATAAAAATTGATCATGTACTGCATGTAATGTAAATTCATGGCACCCAAATATACTATCTCAAATACTCCCCACTTATCAATTAAAATATTAGAATTAATTGTAAATTATTATTACATTTTCAAGAAAAATATAAGATTTGCTCACGTTTTAAGTGAGATTTATTAAGAGCGGGAACCGGTCTTCAAACGCAAGTCAAATATCTCATGATATCCTTTTTTATAATTTGCATTAACTTCAGGCAGAAATTATACGAAAACCATTCGTTTTTTCAAAGATTGTAAATGAATTTTTTAAAATTATTTTTTAAATAGCTTCTATGAAAAATCTATTATAAACATTATACTTTGGCATTTTGTTTTTGCAATTTACGAAAATTCAGAAGGTTTGCCGAAAATGGGGCTAGCGCCATTTTTTATACTGCCTTCTGATACATAGAAGGAGAAAATCCAGAAACAAAAATTGCAGCTATTTTTGAGAAAAAAATGTTTAGATATTGCCTATATTTCGAGAAAACCCACGCGAAAGACAACTCATATTTCGGAAATATTGTAAAAGGCCGTATTTCACGATTTATCTTATTTATTTAATTAAGAAAAATATCTATCTACAGTATTAGTAGTAGGAAGATCCTGAAACTATTTTGAACTTTCACATTTTTGAAAATTCAGATATTTCAGCAAAAACTAGACCTGCGACATTTTTTAAATGTTTTCTTCGCTCTCCGGGTGAAAAGTTTAGTAAAAAACGTGTTACCACTTTTGAGAAACTTTTGAAAATTTGTTCATGATTAATGTGAAGTACCTCCAAAAATTAAAATATCCATTTCAAACTCTCTGGGTCTTGAGTTCGTTTATATAAATCGGGGAATATCCATTTCGGAGAAAATCGTCTCAACGGTTTACACGCTAGCGTTGACCACAGGCAGACAGGCGGACTTTGTGCCGTGAATCAATTTTTTGGTATCGAGGACTCACAAAATGTGGTTCTTCTACACAGCGTCTTAGAGAAGTAACTTCCTATAATTAGGAGCAAGATTTACCTCCTTTTTTGTCACCAGATCCCGACAGTACGACTTTTTCTGTCGAAAAATCGCCTACTTCCGTAGCAGTATTACAAAATTTTCTCTTTACTACGTAAGTATACGTACTTAGACGTAAGGCCCGTAAAAGACGTCAGGCCCGAAAGTACAAACGGACGAATTATGAGGATTTATCATCAATCCGATTACTTTTCCTCAGAACGCCATTGAGTCGCACGCGTCATTGAACACGTCCACACCTGTTGGCAGAGGCGAGCGGTTCCTGGGCCAAGTGGGCGGGCGGCCGTGGCAGTGACCCAGTGGCCCTCGCCGCCCGCTAATGACGATAATGACGCTAGTCATGCGGAGCGTGAGCGGGGTTGGGCCGCGGGGGCCGCCCGCAGCGAGTACACCGTTAGGGGCGCGTCGCGCGCGGAATACGCCTGCGACGACATCCAGGCCACTCCAGGCGCGGGTTCCCTGCGCGACGCTCCCAGACAACTTTGTAGTTAGCGGAGTAGCCACTGCGAGCAATGCATGGCAGGGCTGGATGTCGTGTAAAGGACCGGTAGCGGTAGCTCAGTGCATCAACTGATGTCACTGCAGCGCTTCTAACCGGGAGGTCCTAGGTTCCCACTCCCCTCGGCGGCAGGATTTTCGACACTAGCTTTTCAGCTAGGTCGAATTCAGCTGCTGTCTGGAAGAGCATTCTAGCGGCCGGCTGCTCTGATCGGTAGTTTTCCGTGGTTTCTCCGATCAACACCAGGCGAATGCCGGAGCAGTACCCTACAAACGGGCCACGGACCGCGCGCGATCTGTCCTTCCCATTCCTTGTCCTTTCCTCTCCCCTTACACACACACACACTTACACTAACATGCACTACACTACCACATATTTAGGGAGACCGCTCGGGAGCTTAGAGCTTGTCCCGGCTGGTGCGGTGCCCCGCTGGTGGGAGAGTCCAGGTTAGGGGAAACCCCACTAGCCGACGGTAGGTCGGCGCCGGATCTCGCCATCTAGCGGGGGAAGATCACCGCCATCTCCCGGGGAAAAACATGCACTACACTAACGGGACTAATGACCGAAGTAGTTGACGCGCCCGGAAACACGAAAAAATCAATCAATCAATCGTGTAAAGGCATCATGTGAACTTTGGTGCCCTTTGTGTGTTTTGTAATCTCTTCTGCTACGAGTCTGTATTTCGAGTTAAGGCATCGTTTTTGACGCAACGCGTCTCTTTACCCTTTGTTGGGCGTTGAGCGCTTTCTTCGGAGTAATCCTCCGTTACTGAGTAATTACTATATTTGTCAAGTTTCGTCACGTCGCTGTCAGTCAGTGCGCTTTATCCCTTCGGCCAGGGGCTCAGCGCCGAAGATTCCGGGATTCCTAGCCGGTCACCCAAACAGGAACCCGCGAGTCTCGAATTCAGTTAACCTCCGTGACTTCACGGAGCATAATAAACGAATTTGGCAAGCTGCGCATGTTGTTTCGGTGGTCATGGTTTTGGCTAGTGCCACCCGCAAAGGCAGCAGACACACGAAAAGACAGTTTTATGAGATGTGACTTAATATGATACTTGATACGTAAATTATATAGTTACCAGGAGAAATAAGTACTTAAGAACGCACGCGCCAGCAGAACGGACGATGTCTTCGGTACCATACGTACCGATGCGTGGACCGAATCGAATGCTGAATATCTTGAAATCACGTCTGCGCTTGCTGGATGGAAGTAACCCTGAACGTTTGTTCACGAAAGAAATCAAGAAAGCATCAAGAAAACTGTAGCTTTTCCAATTGCGATATATCTAATAAGTAATGCTTGGCAGACGCGGATTTTGAGTATTTAACAACAGGTAATCGTTTCACCCCTTAGTATTATAATGCCCATTGTAATTCAAGCAAAGCACGCCTGTATGAAGGTACCAAGTAAACATTGTAGTTTTATATTGCAATATCTCTGCACGACAGACGTAATGCACGACAAACCCGGATTTCAAGTGCTGAACGGCAGGCAATTATTGTAGTTCACTGAATCAGAATATTCACTATGAGTGACTCTGGCTGACCTGGATTTCAAGTGCTACTCTTTTCAGGCCTATGTATTTTCCGGTCTTTTCTCCTGTAATGCCACCTGTGAGTAACCAGCATTAAACTCATAAGATAACACAAAAATATCCAAATCAGAATGGTAGGCTCCGTAAACTGCTGTCCCCCAATTATGTCAGAATCTACGAATCCTTTAGTTACGTTCCTTTTTCGGCAAGTCTGGTTGAGTACAAAGTGATCTAGACACAATGAATATTGCATCACGCATTGTAATATCAACTGACAACATCCCTATCGTTGGTTTTCAGAAGGCCGCAATATCCTAATACCTGGTTGTTGCGTTGTTTAATAATTTGTCTCTGCGAAGTAGCCATCAAGTCAACTCAAAAAAGGCGGGTCGGCCAAAATCTCTGTATTACTTCTACAGAACTCAATAAAGTAGTTGATGTTATTGCATTGTTCCGTTTATCTAGTAGTAGACAGAAAATCGATGACATTTTTGTAAAATTGTACGTACTGATTTGAAGTATATATGGTCTGATATTTGACGACATATGTACGGATCACTGAGCAGATATTTAAAGGAGGTCTGTCGCATATCCTGCCTCGCCAGACTTTTGTCTCAGCAAGAACTGACTAGACTCACAAATTGCATTCTGATCAATAAAGGCAATGTTGCCATCAGATTCTGATTAGGGATTCAAGTTCAATACGCTGTGCGTACCATTTCCACGAAAACAAGCCATTACACATAAGCTGCATTACAATCATTACAATTTAAATTTAAATCGGACAAAAGCGAAGGATAGTAATATCCTTTACAAAACACCTCTGCAATTTTGAAATTGAATTGTTTGATATAGCTGAGGGAGGGGAGCAACAATTGTTTCATTCCTTTACAAGTTGTACCCTCAGTTAATGAGTGAGGAAAGAAGTACATCTGAACAATAGTTTTTCTGTTATTTGTTAAACGTGAGATGAACGAATCTTAAAGCTTTGAGCGTCTGTAGCAGGTATTTAAGGGCATTGCTTTCTTTCTCTCGCACGAAAATGTGTTCAATGACTTCAATAATGAGTAAGATACTTAACACCAATTGAAGAAAAGGTGAGGAAGCACAACAATGCCTGAGGAAACCTTAACTGGCGAGGAAAAATGATCAGCGAAACTAAGCCAATGACATCTGAGACTCACAAAACGATCCTCAAAATTGCTTAGTCGACAGTGACCGGCATTTTATACGATGATCCACGAAACAATAATCGTACATTTGAGTACCTCACATTTTAACAGAGGAGCAAAGTTGATTGTGACGAGGACCCCTTATTCGAGTCATCGCGAGCAACTCTAACACTTGCTTCTCACATTTTCGCTACAGATGTAACCCGATGTTTCGGAGAAGTATTTTAGCGGGTTAGCATTAGCAATTTCTATCCTTCTATATTCACAGTTGGAACTAATAATGGTGTCAAAAAGAAGTGATGACTATTTTCTTTCCTGAAAGCGGTCGTCTTCAACTTTTTTGGGTCGAACAGAGAACTATTACTTCTTAGTGATACGTAACAGTATGACTGCTAAACGTATAAAGGGAACTTCAACATCTGCGGTCAATAACAAGGCTGCAGAAGTCACCCCTGCACAATGAAAATGCTGTCACTCACACAGTCACCTCATCATTGAGTTCCCGAAGCTTTTTGAGATGAAACTAATGTCTCATCCACTTGAGAGCCGTGACCTCGTGCCATCGCTAATTTCCTTAACACAATAAAAAATGCACGTAATAACGAAGGAAGTGATAGAAGTAACGTATTTAGAAACGTTTTAATGAACGAAAACGGACCTAAAATTTGGTACTGAGTGGTTTAAGAAAATAATGTTATAACAATAACTTCATTTTGAGGTTATCAAAAGTTCTGAAGGGTATTTCGTATATTCAGAGTCGAGAGGCAAACAAAGGACCATTGGAATTAATAGTGGTGTAACTTTGGTTGGATTTTGTACCATACATATAGATTCTAGTTTCCTTGAATTTAACATGCTTTTTAAAGGGTTTACCAAATTTTCGGAGAATATCCTAGATTAATATCATTTCCTAGATTAATTAAAGAAATCATATTCCAAACACTTTACATTAGTCAACACGAAATTACCTCGTATTTTTACATTCTTGTATGTTTTTCAACGAGCGTATAATGACGGCTATTAACTCACGAGTTGATGTTACGGATATAACCCTCCCTCAGAAAATGTCGTTCAAAATTCTATCTTCCACACCGCGCCGACAAACTTGGACACCCCTCGGCCTGGGGGAGGGCAGGGGGAGGGACGCGTTGACCAATCGCTAGCAGGTAGAACCACAGTTGTCTGTGATTGGTGCAACATCCCAAGGGGCAGAAAGAACGCTGTCTCAGGGGGAGGGGGCTAGTTCGTTTACGTACGAGACGGAAATATCGTCATATTTCCCTGCCGAAGGAGGTAGTTTGCCTGCGCGTACGCCACGACGAAAAAAATATTTCTAAGCGGGGTTTTCCGTCCAGAATGATTGTCTATAGACCAGTAAATATTTATGATTTTAGCAACAATTATTCTTACTTTTAGTAATCGATTTGTAACTCCTGACAAACTGCTATTTTGAGATATTCATTTCAGGCACAATTTGCGGAGCCTTCCCGGCCGTTCTAACGCATATTTCGAATTTGTTTATAAAATTATAAATTGTTGCAAAATTGTTAATTCGCTGTTTTTGGTTCTGGGACATCGGGAGACTCTCCCCACTTTAGATTTGCAAAATTTGGAAATTGTTTATAAATTTGCAATTGTTGCAAATTTTTTATTGTCTAATCTGAATGGCGTTTAAATGTGATGCAAAATTCCGGAATCCGTTCGGTGCTATTATATCTCGTTCTCGAGATATATGTAATTGTTTATAAGAAATTAACATCTTAGTAGACCCCATTTGTTTGCGCTTAATTCATTCGCGCTAGCAGAATAGCGTGGGATGGGCCTACTGAAAAACAGTTCTCCAATGCCGCGCTTTTGCCTGCCACATACGCTTAAAATGCACTTGCTTGTAAACAAATTCTGTGGCCAATTTAATTATGCTACATTCGTATTTTTACGGCGAGTATGAGCATAACTTTTATTTGGTTTTTATATTCTCTTTTAAGTCCTACAATTTGCAAGTCGATATATTTATCAAATAGGAAAGAAATTGATTATAAAAAAATATTTTCCAAGGTGCATTACGCCCAAACAATTGTTTCTGTTTTTCTATCAAAGGGGTGTTGAGCAACCGAATAACTGTATTATTAATTTTTTTTAAGTCCCCTGTTAACACCGAGAGTCAGAAACTATTTGTTCCTCTTGTTTAACCATTACCATTAAAAAATAGGGAAACATATTGCTTAGCTGTTTGCTATAAACTGCACTGGATTGGATGAAGGTAGTGTTAAGGTTTTCAAATACAGAAATATTCAATTTTGTGTTTTGAAAGATCACATGAGTAGAATCACACATCACAATATTTACACAAGTATAGAAATTTCTAAATAAACGTATATAAACTTTAAGTTAATATTTTCAATTCAATTTATCATTCCTTTCTAAAACTGTTAATTTGATGATGTCATTGTATAATATTCAAATCAGAGCTTTATGTGCTAAATCTACGCATTGTTAATACATATTTTTAAACAACATTAATATATTTAATATACATTTAAAAGGTTTTTAGATTGGCGAACGTTTCAATGAAATTTCATGAATTCCTAAATGCTTGAAAATAAATACTTGTAAAATTAAATAATTGTAGCGTGTAAAAATATAACAAACTCACGTATTTGGTAAAACGAGTTGATATTACTAAAAGAAAGCAAAACAGATGTTATAACAATTCAAAGAGATTTAGCGTTTGTTTACAGTTTAGTAAATATCAATGCACTAGCATTTCCCAGTGAAAATACATAGAACGAACTTGGTGGTCAAGTGATATGACCTTCCCAACACAGACTACATTTCAGTATCGTCAGAGTTCGAAGGTGGTTTGTTGGCCGCCATTTTACGAATCTATCAAAACCTTGAATTTTGCACGACCATCTGTACAGCGAGAACGTAGCGGTTTATTAAACGGAAACGAGCCATTCGAGGTATCTAATGCGCACTCTTTGAAAACTTTTAACCATTATAAACTATCCCTAAGAAAAATATCAAATAAACAATGTTCAAGGTCACCAGCTTAACATTGCCTTTACTATTTGAATGTTTTCAATATCCCCAAAACCAACAGAAAACCCATGTTTTTACAGGTTATTATTAAACCAATTCAATAAATGTAAGCATTTATTCACGTTATTATTTTTAAAACACTCAAATATCTACGATGTTATTTGATTCATGTCTTCATCGAATATCTGTGATTAAAACACTGATAAGCAGAGAAAAATAAAGTAATTTTGAGTGATTGATGAAGTTGAATGATCAAACGAAAAACAATGTTTCTTGCTTCATATAATGCTATCGTGTTTAACAGACATGTAATTACATGTGATACCTATATTTAAACATCCAAACTAATGAAAATTTTCAAAATTAAAATCATCAATAAAACGTTGATTCATCAGCAAGGATTATATTATTAAATACTTTTTTGAGATTCATGTGCTCCTGTGTGAATAACGTAGTAAACGTGATTCGTATGATCCAGTTGCTCAGAATAATGCAAAACCTGCTAGATACATACACTAAACATAATAGTTGTCAAATAGTTATTTACGACATGAGTATCATAAGATATCTTATTACAATACGAAATTGGAGAATTATCAAACAAGACTCTTTAGCCGAAATTGTTAACCAATTGAATATTGTAATATAATGTTACCATTTGAATATCATAGAAAGTAAGACGCAATTTGTCAAAATTCATGTGAACTATAATTTTTCTTTAAATTTTACTCCTTATCCTGCGAAAGATGTGTGACAGTACTTATGTTAACAATTATACTGCCATGGGTTTAATTAATTAGTTTGCAGTACGCAAATTATTGTGTTTGGTTTTAAAGAAGCATGGATATACAGAGTATCGGGGAAGGAAACGTCTAGAGTTTGAAAAAAGCTGTTTAAACAATTTTAATCATACTTTGTCTAATAAACAATATAAATATTTTGAATGGCTGAGCTGCAATAAACACGCAAATGTTGGTTTGAAAATATGATTTCTACGCAAAACTTTGCATTCTAGAATCATGTAAACAGACCAGAAACATGTAACATGTTTATTATTAACAATATAAATTAATATATTAGTTCAGAAAAAAATTAACCGAGAAATAAAAAAGCAGTCGAACTGTGAAAATTGGGTGCTTTTTTATTTCTAGGTTAATTTTTCTTTCTGATCAAATGTATTCATTTATTTTGTTAATCATAAACAATTTAGATATTAATGAAGTGTTTATATGCTTCTACAACGCAAATAGTTGCCTAGAAAACATATATCCAAACCAACTTTTGAATGTTTATTGCGGCTTAGCCATTTGGAATATCCGTGTAGTTTATTAGACAAAATAAGCTTAAAATTGTCTTAACAGCTATTTTTCGAAGATTCGACATTTCTTCCCCGAATATCCTGTATATAAAAGGCTTGATTTCTGTTGGTACGCGACGGAACGGCGTTCCGGTTCTTTGGAAATAATTATGAAATTATATTATATATAAATAGCTATTGCTATTATATTAATAATTAATTCGAGGCGCGTTTCGGGGCCTAAGATTTTAAAAATAAAGGATATATGTATCATAATAACTCTTATGACGACACTGTTCTCAGTTACGTCAAGTTTTAATTTAGAGAATCAAAGTGAATGATCTAAGTTTACTCACTTAAATAAAGATTTTCTTACTATACATACTATTTAGAATGTGTTTTATGTTCAAAACAAGTGTTGCCTCTACAGCATATATTTTCACGTATTATTCGTAATTGCTATGCAATATTCAATACGGACTATGTGGACCTGCAAAAAAGAAACAAAAAGAAAAGACCTACTGCAGCAGAAAATATTTTCCACTCGTCGGGATTCGAACTCGGGTCTTTAAATTTAACTCACCTGACACGGTTCCCCCTCACCACCAGGTTACCTCCTCTCCGATGCGAAAAGAAAGTGAAGCATTTGCAGTTTAAAAAAAAACAGGGTGTTCAATTTATCTTAATACAAGATCTATTTTGAAAAAGAGATTTCATTAAACAAAAATCTCTAGCGTTCATTTTTTCGGCAATGTTATAAAGATCAGTCGGGGCTAATATTATACAGTAGAAAATTGGGGTTAATGTATTACACTTTAAGAGTTGTTATTCATTTATGTCCAAAATTAACAAGAAAATGACAAATGATAGGAAATATATTCTATTATAATGACCATATAGCAAACACTCAGAATGTAACAATATTTGGGAGGAAAAAAATCAAAACTAAAATGCCTAATTTTTCCAGACAAAAACTTTACCGCCGTGATATAAATCTTTTGGCGTTACTTCGTTATTTTTTATGACACGATATTTTTGAAAATAGGTTATCATTAAGAAAGAATTAATATTCTTTTCTGCGTTAAAATAATGCAATAATATTAATCGTGTCATGATATATAAAGCCTCAAATTTGTAGGGCTAATATGATACAACTTAAGAGACTAATGTAATACGGGTGTCGGGGCTATTTTGATACACTAAAAATTAACACGCAGACAACTGGAAGGGATTTTTTTATGTTTAATATTACATCAAAGGCGCTAAAATTCCGATTTGATGTTGATAAACTCTCCAAGTGTTTATCTGAGAAAGAAAGAGCAGGTGACAATTTATATAGATTTCCTCGTTCTCCTCGCTACCCAGTACATGGTGATTCACTTATGATTATCAATTGACGGGAGCTTCTACTGTTTCAGTGCAGTTACTGATTTTTCACTGGAATCACAAGGAATCAGGCCTACAATAGGAGCTAACACCATCCCTTCAACTCCAGATATCAACTGTTCTCATCCAGTACTTTTGAGATAAAACTGTTGGAAAAAAAATTTAAAAAACAGTAGCCCTCCAAAGAATAATGAAGCGGTTAGACCCAATAGCAGCAATCATTACTAGTGAAGAGTGGATCATTACTAGGAGAGAGTGGAGTGTTTAATTTACATTAATTTAATATCTATTTTTAAAAAGAGATTTAATGAAACAAAAATCTCTAGCGTTAGTATTTGTTTTCGACAATGTTAATAGGTATTTGTTTGCAATTTTCGAAAATTCAGATCGTTCGCCAAAAATTGAACGTACGCCACCTTTAAACATCTTGTGCTTCGAGGAATAGATTTACAGAAAAATTGGAGCTCTTTTTGAGAAAATTATGTAAATATGATGGGGTTTGGTGTAAAGTATCTTCAAAATTAAAAGATTCGTTTCAAATTCGAAGATTCGTAATATTAGCCAGATCGTTCAAGGAATATCCATTTTGGTGAAAATCGTGTTTACTTTAGGCTCTAGAATTACTCACACGAAGACGGATTCACAAAGAGGCGTTTTGGAAAATCACTTTTTCGGGTTCAAAAAACAAGCGTTTTGACAGCCTTGTGTATAGAAAATAAAAGAACAATACCAACAATCCACTTTTTTCGAACTAGCTAGTTACAAAACGTGTTTTCTGTGAAAATTTCGACACTTCCTCCTACAGCATTACGTAACTCTTTACACGTGGAGGTAAAAATATTCCAGAGTTACTAGGATTTGAACTCGGATCCCTGTAGTCTGTAGGTCTGGCTCGACCGCACTGAGCTATCACCGGTATTTTTCGAAACGCTGTCCAAGCACACTTATTACGTTAAGAATAGTTACGTGATATTCATTGCACTTAGATTTTTTATTAGAGAAATGTTCTACATGTGTCAAAGATATCAAATTCACAAAAATAATGCAACCGCATAAAACCCACGCAACTACATAGCTCATTTTACTACGAAATATTTTCAACCAGAAGCCGTCGTCTTTAGAACACTCTGTGGACATCGTTCCCGGTCTTATCTTTCGGCGACTACGGCCAAGGTTGAATTACGTCACAGATGAAAGTTGCGATAACGCTAGAGCTCAACACGGGCGCTTGCAGACGTTCTGAAACCAGAATCGCAATAGGGGCATATTTATACGTGATTCTTAAAGACATTAACACACTAAAATAAATAGTGACGCCTCAAAACACATACTTTGTGATATTTATAATGGATACGAATGATTATAACTATACAATTAACCGCAAAATTGTTTCTACCCGCAAAAATAATTCGCCGTGGATGAGATTCGATCTTATGTGCCTAAGCTTCTCCAACAGCGCGCTTACCTGCTATACCACCGAAACTATTATAAGTTTTGTCTCTCACAAAGATGATTTTAAACTGTCATGTATCACAGATTTGACTAAAAAAGAACGTGCGGCGTTTAGATGCTTGTGTTAACTACAGACGGACAAACAGACGTTTTGTCGTAAATAGATTTTTTAGTACAAGGACTTACAAAACATGGATTCTGTCTACAAACGTATTGAAGTAATTCACTATATACAAGAATAACATTTATCTACTTTTGTCGTGATCAGTGATCAGAATTTAGAGGTTTTTGTCGAAAAATCCCCGTCTCCCGGCGCATGATTACAATACCTTTTCTTCTTACTACATAGTTACCAGAAAGGAAAAAAATGGTTTTTCATTGTTTCTATTCAACAAAAGTTTTCAATCAATTCCAAAGGTGAAATAATCAGTAAATATTAAAAAGAGATTTATTAACAATATGAAATGAAATACATTAAGAAAAGAATCTTTTGTTCTTTACTTTGTATTCTTAACAAATCTATAGGAAAATCATAATAAAGGCATTATTTCAACAACATTCGAATATTATTGTTGAGAATCTATGGGGAAACTGTTAATGCCGGGTCCTGGTAACGTAAAAAGGGTTAATTTGTGTTGTGAAATGTAGAAAAAAATCGTTTAACTCGTGTTGCCAGAAACCAATGTTTTGTGGGTCGTTGATACAGAAAAATCGAACGACGGCGAAAAGCCTGTATGTTCGTGTGTCTGTTGATGTGTCTGTTCTTGTGTCTTTTCGTCTCTGTGTAATTTTAAAAAAAAATTATATGACCTTATTGAAAGAATTATTTATGGACAACACATTTCATTTGAAAGGAAAATCTGTGTTCAATTTTAGAGTTGTAGGAAAACGCCGAAAAAATTCAAACTTTTCCAATTTTCGAAAATTTAGAGTTTACAGTGGACATAGGACGTATGTCGCCTTTATAGGTGTATTTTACTCAATTCTTAGAAGAAATTTAAAGAAATAATTTGGGGTCGTTTTTGAGAAACTATTGAAAATGACCGACGGCTTCATGTAATGTACCCTAAAATTTTAAAGAATGATTTTTAAAATCTCAAAGTTTCAACTAGAATCACATCGACAAGGGATTCTTCAATTTGGAAAAGATCGTACGATCTGTTTAGGCGCTAGTAGTGTTCACAGATGGACGGAGAGACGGACAGACGCAGACAGACTGACGTTTTGCTTTCAATTGATGTTTTGGCATCAAAGACCCACAAAAAAGGATTTATGGTTACATCACGTGTTAGAGATTTTTTCTCTTAATTTAGTAACTGGATTTATCCACTCGTCTGTTTTCAGGGCCCGGCAATACATTTTTTCTCCCGAAAATTCGCCGTTTTTTTCGCGGAGCATTACATAACTTTCTCTATACTACGTATATTACTCCGTATGTATGTGCGTATACGAGAAAGTAAAAAGTTACGTAATTCTACGGAGGAAATCGGCTAATTTTCGACACAAAAACTGTAATTTCCGGGCCCTGGTGTCAAAAAAAGTGGATAAATTCAGTTGATAAATATAGAATAAAATCCCTTTAACATGTGGTGTAGCCAGAAGCCAGGTTTGGTGGGTAGTAAATACAAAAAAAAAAGATTAATGGTAAAACGTGTTTCCTCTGTGAATAATGCTAGCGGCTAAACTGTTCAGGCAATTTTCTCTAAAGTTGATATTCCGCAAGCGGTCTGGCTGATGTCGAGCCCTCCTGAATTTCAAATCAATATTTTATTTTTGGATGGTACTCTACAAGAAGCCCCTGAAACATTTTCAAAAATTAAAAAAATGGCATGAACTTTTCTGGTTAACTTTCATTGCCGGATAGCGTAATGGACGCTATAAGACGATGGGGGAGATGATTTTCGTTCATATATTTAATTTTTTCAAAAATGCAACAAAACAATTTTTTCCGGCGTTTTCCTACAACTTAAGTATTGAAGATAGTTTGTTTCCTTAATGAAATGTGTTCATCAAAAACAAATCTTCAAATATTCCTTTCAAATAATCAGTCCTTTAAAAAAGATCACGTACAATTGTTTAAAA
>BLKR01012600.1:0-18033 GCA_011170035.1 Teleogryllus occipitalis
AGATGAATTGCCAGTATATTAAAAATTCTCAAGGTTTTAATATAACTACGTACTTCTTTTCTCAAAGGTTCTATCGATAGTAATACTTTATTTAATGAAACATTACTTTTAATTCAGGGCGTAATAATAAACTCCAACTTACCTTTGTATGAATTCGAGGTAATTTTGCTGAAACATCTCAATGTTATTGATGGTGTTGTTGAAATAAAACTGAACTGTCCTTTTTCATTTACTATGTTGATCTTTTAATTTTACTGATTGCACATCGTAACTGACTTGACTATCGAAAAATGAATTCGAAATAAAAGCTAGTCGCCAAACATGGCGCTGTTTGATCAGTTTTCAGTATCACAAACAAAAAGAAAATAAATGCCTTAAGATTATTAACATTCTGGCTCCTTGAAAGGTGCGCTTTCAAAATAAAAAATTACATTTAATACAATGATATAATATTCGTCGCAAGTATAATCTTAATCGTTGATTGGTAAAAGACACAGCTTTTTGACGCTCCTTGTGAAGACAACTTCAGGGGTTTTTACTGTGACTACTCGAATTTCACCGTCTTGTCCGGGATGTAGTTCGATTACTCGCCCTCGTTACCTCCTCAAAGGCGGTACTCCTTCAATAAGAAGAACCAAATTCCCTAACTCGATGCGTTGATCTGTTGTATTCCATTTTGTTCTTCACTGCAGTTCCTGTAGGTACTCTCGCTGCCACATACTACTCGCTGACGAACCTTTTTCAGGTGCCGCCACCTTGACAAATGATTGTCGGGTTCCTGGATATGATTTAACTGCATGGGTTGAATTAGTGAATCGCCAATTAGAAAATGTGCGGGGGTAAGGACACTCAAATCATTAGGATCACTAGTGAGCGGGGTCAGGGGTCGCGAATTCAGGATTGCCTCAATATCGCAAAGCAAAGTAGACAGCTGCTCGAAGGTAAATATTCGTCCCTGAGACACGGTGAACAAATGTCGCTTCATTATTTTTACTGCCGCCTCCCACAATCCTCCAAAATGTGGCGATCGAGGAGGAATGAAATGCCAAGTTATACACTGCTCTGCTAAGTGTGAAGCGATGTCTGACGACTCCCTCGTCAGGAATGAATTCAACTCCTTTAACGCGTTCGCAGCGCCAACGAAATTCCTCCCATTGTCGGAAAACATCTGAGAACAGATTCCTCTACGTGCAGTAAATCGCTGTAAGGCTTCAGTGGTAAGGTCCAAGTCCAGACAAGCACCAGGTGCACAGCCTTTGTGCTGAAGCAAGTGAAAACTGCTACGTAGCATTTGAAAATCCGAAGCCTGCCTCTCTGCTTACTCTCTCGAAGTTGAAACGGGCCTGCATAATCAACGCCTGTTACAGTAAAAGGCTTGGTGACCTTCGTGACCCTTTCTTTTGGTAAATCACCCATACGGACTTCAGGAACGGACGCGTTGAAACGAAAGCAGATCAAACACTTTCAAACAATTTTCTGCGCTTCCCTTCGACCACCAATCAGCCAATACCTTTGACGAATGGCATGCAAAAGTTGCTCAGGTGGACAATGGTGCAGTCGAACGTGCTCTCTTCTCATGATCGATGTTGTGGTATGATGATTGGCTGACAACGATAGGATGTTTCTGCTCTTCCGTGAGTGATGAATGTTTCAGTCTTCCGCCGACTCGTACCAAGCCGTCTTTATCGATGAATGGATCGAGTGATTTTAGTGAACTCCCTTTTGGTTGATTTACATTGTTTATCACGTTTTGTTTTTTTTTTTTTTGGAACGAAGAGAATGCTTCCATCTGAGCCCATCTGATGATTGTAGTTTCTGCTTGACGAAGGCTTTAAGTAGCCAGTCATCGTTTCCTTCGGTTCCTTTCTTCCAGTCTTTACACGTATTCTGGATTTGATATTTCCAATATACCAATGCCAGTAAGCAATCATCCCACATAATTTAGAAAAGGAGGAATATTTATGCAAAATTCGGGGAAGTATTCGTTATGTTATTGTCATCTTTAAATTCTTCAGCTCTGGCAGATCGGTTTCTGGTTTCATTGAAGAACTTGGTCGTGCTGTTGTTGTAGCTAGCCACTCAGGTCCGGACCACCAAAGCTCCTTGTGTTCAATCTCTTCTGGCGAGTTTCGACGAGATATAAGGTCTGCTGGATTGTCTTTCGAAAGGACATGGTCCCATGTTGCATGTTCAGTTGCATCCTGAATTTTTGTAACTCTATTCGCAACGTATGACTTCAGTAGTCGGGGTTCAGTCTTGATCCAACCCAAAACAATTGTGCAATCACTCCAAACGAAGGTATTTTTTATTCGATGTAGATTGCGTCCATTGCCTCTCTCATAATTTTTGCGAGTAGAAGTGCTCCCTCTAATTTTAATCTAGGTAAAGATATGGTTCTGTTAGGAGCGACTGTCGATTTTGAACTAATCAATGTGGAGGTAATAACTCCATCATGATTTTTGCTGACTGCATAAATGAAAGCTCCAAATGCTTTCTCAGAAGCATCACTGAATCCGTAGATATCGTACTTGAATTCTTTGTTATGTGGATTCACATTTCGGGTGATTGTCAGTTTCTTTAAGAGTGGCAATGAAATGCAATACTCGATCCAAATGTCTAGCTGCTCCACGTTGAGTGGTTCATCACAGTCGAGTCCATCTACCCATAACAGATGCATTATAATCTTCCCTCCCTGTGATGAGAACTGGACTGTGATGAGAACTGGAAGCGGGTCGAGTACTTGAGAAATCTTGGATAAAACATCTCGTTTTGTGATTGCTGGTTTCTGTGAGAGAGTGACTTGAACTTGCGAAGTGTCTCGCTGAGAATTCCAAACAAGTCCCAACGTTTTGCAGGCTTCTGCTTCGTCCAAAATCATCAAATCGTGGCTGTTTTGTTGAACCTTTACCAGTTGTAAAATCTGTCGTTGGACCTCCATTTCCATAGAACCATGTTTCCTTTCTCGAGTAACTGCAACAGCTCTTCTTGCATCTACATCACAGTGTCTATTGACTCGCTTCCAGGGATGATACAATCATCCATGTAAAATTCCTGTCGTATCGCTTTTGCTGCTAAAGGATACTAGTGATCGAATATGTTAGCAAGTTCCCGCAGACACTTCATCGCATGGAACGGAGCGAAAACCGTGCCATAAGTGACTGTATTTAATTGATATGTTTTTATGGGCATATGAGCGTCTCTTCTCCACAAAATCTGTTGCAGTGATCTGTCTTCAGGAACATCTGTAATCTGCCTGAACATCTTTTCGATGTCTGCTGTGATGACATATTTGTGAGTACGAAATCGAATCATGATATTAATTAACTCCGCTTGCAAATATGGACCAGTCATTAATTTATTGTTCAATGACTTTCCGTTTGTGGTTGCCGCAGACGCATCAAACACTACTGTCAGCTTCGTACTGCTGACCGGACGTAAAACTGCGTGATGAGGTATGAAATATGCCTCTCCTGTTTCTAGTGGTGTGTCTTCGATGAGCGACATGTGACCGAGCTGGTCGTACGTATCCATAAACTCGCAATATGCTTGTTTTAGAGTTGGTTGCTTGATAAATCGTCGCTCTAGTCCTTCATGTCTCCACTGGGCTTGTGCTTTGGATTCACCTAGAACAACCTCAGGTCGTGTTGACAACCTGACAATGAATCTACCTGTTGAATCTCTGGTTGTTTGTGTCTAAGGACAGTTTCTCGAAAAGTTGTTCTTCTTTTGTCTGATATTTTATTTCTGGGATGACCTCTTGTTTCCAGAACCTTTCCAGTTGTTATGACAATTGATAATTTGTGACTGCTGTCAGACACGTGGTTTTTCCATTTCCTTTACTCTGTACTTCACCTCCAAGAATCCAACCCAGTTGCGTGTCTTGTAGAGCTGGCATCGATGTGATTCTTAGGTTCGCCAACAACGATTCTTCAGTAAATGCCTGCTCCAAGCAGTAAGTTAACATCTCCTGGCTCATTCAATGACGGATCTGTCAGGTTGATACGACTTGGTACAAGTACTTCGTCCACGTTGACTTTTGATTGAGGTTCCGTTATCGAATGTACCACAATAGATTCTAATTCTACCTCGAATTGGTACTGCATTGATGAAATGCGTATTTAGTCGACACATTTTGCTTCCCCTTGGACATAATTAACTCCGCTGAACTGTAGCTTTTCATTTCTCTTGTGATTTAAGCCTTTCGCTTAAATTGATTGTTATTAAATTTAACTGTGCTCCCGGATCCAATAACGCTCGGCATTTGACTTTCTTCCTTTGATTGTCTTCTGCGTAGACGAGTGCGGTCGAAAGTAAAATTTGAGATGTCTTCCTGGCGCTTGAGGTGTCTTACACTTGGTCGTTGAGATGCTGGATTGTTCGTAACGTTTAGCACTTGGGGAATTGTCTCTGAAACTGCTGGTCTCTCCGTATTGCTTAAACTAGACTCATCTTTGTGAGTAAAGTGTTGTGTGGCATGTTGCACTTCCTACATTTTGATGATCGACAATTCTTCGCAAAATGCCCATACTTCAAGCAGTTTACTCAACATTTCTTTTCTATTAGCAGTTTTATTCTGCCGTCTGGTGATAGTTTCAATAACGCCTCGCAGTTGAAAGGAAGATGATTCCCATTTCCACACAAAATGCACCTGGACGATGTATTCATGACCAGCTTTTTATCTCGTGCTCTATCCTCTTGAGAGGATGTCTTCGAATTTGTAGATTTGGGTCTGTTTTGTTGTTTTTGTTGTAGTAACATCAATGACTGACATCTCTGAGAGAAACTTTGTGAAATCAGTAAACTTTGGCATATTTTCTGGTGTACCATTCTTATTTCTCTCTTGCCAATCGCGTTGCTCTGCCTAGTCTAACTTCTTTTTAGCTAAATGTATTATTAATGAGTCTCAGTGATCTACGGGCTGATTTAAAGATCTCAAGGCTGATATATTTGTGTGAATGTGCCAATTCAATTTTCGCAACTTGTCTTTGGTGATGTCAGAAAACTTCAAGAGTTCTTCCATGTGTGTCTCGATTATCATTATCTGGTTGTCATATGTGGCTTTTAGAAGATTCCAACCATTTGTGTAGTTTTCATTGCTAATTGTAATTACTTCGATGACATTTAGTACTTTTCCTTTCAATACTCCGACGAGGTACTGATGTTTTTGAATGTTGGATATACTTTCATTGTTGGCAATTATGATTTCAAAACTTTTTGAAAAATACCCATTTCCCATAATCACTGCTGAATTCTGAAAGTTTCATTTGTGGTAACTTCGGAGCATTCCTATTGAATGGATTAACTTGAGGATTATTTTGATTTTGAAGATTAGGTTGATTGCCAATGACGTTTTTTGCTCTGTTGCCAAATCGATGATAGTGTGAAGCTTGGTAGTTATTTCAAAGTACTGCTTTTCAAATAAAGCACGTTCACCCCCGCATTCTAAGTCAAAGTCCTGTATTGCACTTTTATTTTATTTTATTTTATTTTACGTCAAAAAAACAGTTAAAACTGCGTATGACGTGCTATGGGGAAAAGTGAATTGTGTGCACGTTTTCAAAATTATGTGATCCCTAAACTAAGTCATATACTACTTAAATTTTGAAAACAGGAAAAAAACTCCCATGTAATAAAATCTATTTTCAAGGATAAATAAGCAATAAATTTCGGCACTTATCCATGTTGTCCTTCAGAATAACACTTCCTGCCGCGACATGGAAACGATAATTTGAATAATTGCATTTCCCACTGAATTCTAGAAGACGTGCACAGAAAATTTAGTTACATTTATGCCCAGAAGCAAAAAAAACGGGCCATCTCAGCATTTGCTTAATGAATCAGGGAATCTAGACGAAAACCCTGATCGAGATGGGGATCATTGACCCGGAGGCTGTAGTACAATACTTGTTACAGGTTGTTTATACACATTTATACAGTCCAAATGGTAAATAATGCATTATGTATCATTGTTAAAATTAATGTTACTTTTCTTGTGATGCTCGGTATAGTCTCTAATTGTATAGGAACAGTTATGCGGCTGAAACGATTTCACTTGGGATTTAACCTTTTCTATCGAATTTAATCGTTTAATGTCATCTGGCAAAGTGTTGTAAAATAATGTACATGCATTGTATGTGAATTTCTTGTAATTAGCTGTTGATACTGTCACCTGATGAATATGATTTCTACGTCGAGTGTTATAGTTATAGACATCGGCATTTTCTGAAAATATATTCCCGCCCTTAAGCAAGTCATTTTTGACAAAAACCACTGATTCGTAAATAAAAAGACACGGTAATGGTAAAATTCCTAGATTAATGAAGAAAGGCTTACATGAATCACGTGGGTGGGGTTTGATTATTATTCGTACAATTCGTTTTTGTAATCTAAAAGTCTGGGAGCTATAAGATGTGTTTCCCCAGAATATTATGCCATATCTCAGGCGGGAATGAACATTCGCGAAATATACACAACGAGCAGTATGAAGGCTGACTGAATTTGAAAGAATTCTGAACGCGTAGCATAATGAACTTACTTTTGTGTTCAATTCATTTAAATGGACGTTCCATTTAAGGTTTGACTGAATTGAGAGATCTAAAAACATTGCGTTAACATCAGTCAATGGTACACCATTCATTTTCAATGGAGCACAGAATTGTTTATTTGAAATGAAAAAGTGCATTAAAACAATTTTCTTTTCATTTACTATTAATTTGTTATTTCGGAACCAATTCGAAACATCTTATATTGTACTATTTACGGTTTCTTTATTGCAAAGGATGTTCGTATCATCCGGAAAGATAACTGTTCTTCCGTTTCAAATCGTCGAGGGCATATCGTTTAAGTAAAGTAGGAGCATAATAAGGCTTAAAATCGATCCTTGAAGAACTCCACGTGCAATGGGCAAAGAGTTGGAAAGGTGCGTACGTAATGTTCCATCCTTCCAGTAAGGTATTTCCACTCTCTGAGATCGTTATTTAAGGTACGAACATAACCATTCTAGAGCAATACCACGGATTCCATATGAAGGTAATTTTGAAAGTAAAATGTCATGATCAATGTTGTCAAAAGCTTTTGAGAGATCTAAAAATAATCCAATAGGTGCTTCGTTTTGATCCAATGATGAGGCGATATCTTTGAGAAAAGAAAAAAAGGCTGTTTCCGTTGATATTGATTTTCTAAATCCATGTTGGCAATCTGAAAGCGCGTCGTGTTTACATTCGTACGTAAAAAAGTCTCTCTAATATTTTTGAAAAAACTGATAGAAGAGAAATGGTCCGATAATTTTGAATTTCATTTTTGTTGCCTTTTTTGAAGAGTGGCTTAATTTTAGCTGATATTAAAATATCTGGAAACTTTCCGGCGCATAAGGATGCATTAAATATGTGAGTTAACGGGTGTATAATGGCATACGCACAGGTCTTTAACAAAGAATCCGGGAATTCATCTAAACCGGACGAATATTTATCTTTTAGTTTGCCGATTATTTTGAGAATTTCATAGGAAGAAGTTTCGGAAACGAACATCGTGTCTAAAATTTTGGGTGAACTATCTGTTTTTGAATTTTGTGGCTGAAGACCCTTAGTGAGATCGGCAACAATTCTCGAAAAGTATTGGTTAAAGAGACTAGCCACTGTTGCCGGATCGTTCACATTTATATCGTTATATTTTAAAACAACATTCTCTACAAGGTTTCTAGTTGATTTGGTCGTATTTTTTATTATATTCCACATTGCTTTTGTTTTGTTATTTGAGTTCAAAATATCCTGATCGGTTTTCATGATTTTAGCCTGCCTTATGACTTTTCGTAACAATGTTTTGTATTTTTTAAAGTAGATAAGGAAATCTTGAGATACGTTATGACGTTTAGAAATGAAAGAAAGATTTCGTTTGTTTTTACAAGATGTCCTAATCCCTTGTGTTATCCAAGAATTGCTTTTCCGTGAAATATTTAATTTTCTTTTTTGAAGAGGAAAGCAAGTGTTAAAATGAAATTAAAGAGTTGAAAAAAAATTATATTTGTCGTTTGTATCAACAGTATTATAAACCGCTTCCCATGACTCCTGCATCAAGTAATCAATGAATAATTTTATTTTACTTTTTGTAAACAATCTAGTCATACGTGTATTATTTATTGTGTCAGTGAATGCATTTCTTATAATGGTAAGAGTTTGTGCATCGTGGTCACTGTATCCTAAATCTTTTGTTTCAACTTCATATCGACTAGTAGTTTTGTTAATTACAATTTGATCAATTGCCTTCATCGAATTTAGTGTGATCCGTGTAGGTACATTAATTGTAATGTCTAAATTGAAGGAATTAATTAAATTGAGAAACTTTTCTTTCTCGCAAGATTCGACCAGAAAATCAATGTTAAAATCTCCGCATACAACAATGGATTCAAAAGAGCGATTGCTGACTTTGTTAATATTTCTTATTATCTCCAGGTTTTCTAAGAACAAAATATAATCTGCAGTTCTCTTTGTTGGATGTCTGTAGATGCAAAGTATTATCACTTTTAGTGAAGTAAGATGTACAACAGAAATTTCGAAAATAATTTCGATGGAATACACATTTAATTCCACCAAGGGGATAGAACCAATATTATTTCTAACGTAAATACAAGAACCCCCATACGTAGGACCTTTATGCGATTCTCTCTCTCTCTCTCTCTGCAATAATAGCCTGCGAGGTAAAAGTTTGAAATTTGGAAAATGCTAAGTTCATTAGGAGATAACCAATGTTCTGTAAAGCAAAGAACATCCATTTGATTTAGATCGTTCTGTAGAGCTGCCTCGATAAACTCAGTTTTATTTGAAAGGGATTGAACATTATGGTGAAGAATGTTTAGTTTTTGCAAGTACCTACACGAATGTTTTTCTGCTGCATTTGACTGTAGTTGCTAAATATTTACTCCTTTTCTACCTCGAGTGTGTGGTCGAAGGTTGTAGTGTGTCCCGGCAGTGACAGGTTGTGAGGAAAATGGGGCATCGGGTGTAGATGAATTGGTAGTGGGAATGGGAGAAACGGGAGTAGGTTCAGAGGAAGAGGCAACAGGGTTCGAAATAAGAGTGGGGGGTGGAGAACGTAAGGAAGGTGAAAGGGATGGATTTTTGGCAGGAGACTGCTTAGGACTGGAGTTGATAATGTGTTGTGCAAGCTTGTTACTGACTGCATGTTTTCCAGCAAGGTTCATGTGAAGACTTTAATCTGTAGGGGTATATTCCTCGATATCATGCTGAATATCTTCGAAGTTCTTCCATGATTCTTCAATCTTCTCTAACTTCACTTTTCCTTCTGCCGCTGTGGTGGTTTCGGTGATGGAATTGACTGTTCTGGTCAAGAAACCTTTTACTCGTGCACGACTTTGCTTTAGCTCTGCGAATTGCGACATCCTGAATTGCGAATAGGTTTGGAATTTTTTGGGTTAATTGTTTTTGGTGCTGATTAATACAATATTAAAAAATGAGTTAATGTTTTTGAGTTTACTTAGATTAGGATGATATTAGGAATTCGAAAGGATAATTTTATGGCGACTCACTGACCTGAACTTCTGTCGATGTTGTGTGCGCAATTGATGTTCTCTGCCACGTCGCTGTCCGATGTCCGATCGTTGTGTTGCCGCCGAAAAAACTTCTCCCGTCGATTAAATTCGCAAATTATTTCAGTTGCTTTGATTAATGCTGATGTTGTTGATTAACGCTGTTGTTGTTTGTCGATGTTGTTGGAATCGACTTCTCGCTGTTGTCTGTGTTTTTCGACTGTAGTCTGACGCTGCTTACAATGGCGTCTCTGTTTGCGTTTTTTGATCGCGACTTGACGTTTTGACTTTTATGAAATGTTCAATACTCTCAGGTGTCGAGAGCCTCACGTTGGGCGCCAAATTTGTTATGGATGTTTTTTTTGAAATAAAACTGAACTGTCCTTTTTCATATCCTATGTTTATCTGTTTATTTTACTGATTTTACATCGTAACTGACTTGACTATCAAAAAATGAATTCAGAACAAAAGCTACTTGCCAAATATCAGTTTGATCAGTTTTCAGTATTACAAACAAAGAAAATAAATGCCCTAAGATTATTAACAAGGTATATCAAAAATGTTTTGTTTTTGTTTGGCAAATAATATTATCACATCTTCAATAACGTCGTTACCGTAACGTCGTACGTCGTAACGTCGTTATCGTACCTTCGTAACGTCGTACAAAATACTGGAACTTTTTGTTCCAGGATCACAGTTATTTACTTTGAACTTACTATGTAACACTGATTACCTGAACTTCAGTTTTTTGTCTTAATTTTTTTGGTCCATTGTTATATTTAAACAGTCACTTGCAATATGCAGCACATATACAGCAATAGATAGAAATTAACCAATTTCATATTTGATGAAAATAATTGTATATAATATGAATAATGAAAATAATATTAAATAAATAATACTAAATAATTAGACTTTACCTTCAGAAATCCAATATGCCTGAATTGCTTCAGCTTCTCTCGATGCTAACTGCTTACCGCTCTAGGAAACTGCTGTGATGAGAACAGGAAGTGAGGAATAACATTTATACATTTCACACGTTTTCATATCAGAAAGTTGACAGTTTTTGATTTTGCACACGTTTTAGAAAATACTACTATTGCTTTACCACGTAAGAACACAACTGCAACGCTTCAGAATACGAATGAATGCAAAAGACGTTGAGTACCTGATATAGGCAGACTGTGAGACCCGTCACCCTTTGTCTTGCTTGCAAGGGACAGGAAGTGTTCGGAATATACTAAGTCGCCCCAAAATAAACCCAGACGAGACCCAACATCTGGCAAACGTTGCAAAAACGTAACACGACTAGGAATATTTTATGTTCAAATACAATATTAAACTAAATGGATTTGTGGAAAATTAAAAATTATTGTACATAATAAAATAAAAGTTCAAAGAAAAATTATATTTTAAATTTATTATACGTTAGTTTAAATAGTGAAAGAAAATATTTTTAAGTTTTTAAACAGTATCATTGTTCCATGTGCTCCGTAATTATATATCAAATCTGGGTGAATTTTAATTTAAACATTAAATTGAATGACGAATTATATTAACTTCTCTTTACGTAAAAGTACTAAGTTTCAAGTACTGATGAACATTAAGTCTACATTGATTTTAATTTAAGAACTAAATTTAATGTATAAGTACATTAATAACCCTTTAATATGCAATGTACATTAAAATTCATGAACAATCGTACATTAAATCTACATTGATTTTAAGTTACGCATTAAATTTAATGCACAAGTACATTAATCACCCGGTAATGTGCAAGGCACGTTAATATTAATGTGTAGTCGTACATTAAATTTAATGTAATTTCCGACCGTGTAGGGTGTAAAGCGATATAGCGGTGTAGAGGGCAGACCTGACCACTTCCTTCTGCAAGCCAAATGTCTTTTCCCCTTCCAAAATGGAAAAGAAAAAGATCAAATAAGAGGGACACTAGAAGAAAAGACAAAGATATCAAGTAGAAAGTAAACCTACTAGAAGACCCATCAATTCTGTTCTCGCTACGTTCAGGCTACGTGGGAAGTTGCAAAATGTAGATGAGTCCTCTGCGGAAGCAGTGTGCAGATGTAAAACAAAATACGTACACGAAGCTGCATACGCTGCATTGAAGGGAAGCAGCAGAGGATTGGGACGTATTTGGTGGAGTGATAAATTTACTGAAAGGGTACGGGAGAAGAAAAACGACTATCAAAAGTGGCTGACAACCCGTGATCTAGAAGACGGAAAAAACTTATACATGAGTAAGTAGAAAAGTCAAAAAGCAGATTATAAAAACTAAAAATGATATGTGGGACCTAAAGTGTAATGAAATTAGTAGCACCATTGGAGGTTCAAGATCACGGGATGCATGGAAAGTGTTGAAACAGTTGAGATCAAATGAAAAGAGATATGGACATTTGCAGCTTATAATCCTAGACGGATAAAGTATTATGAAGAACTTCTGCAAGAACACCGTGCAGAATACCACGCTTTATGTTAGCAGAAGGATACATCTTACAATCATGTAGAAGATATATCACCCATTCGAGTTGTGAAAGTGGTGTAAAGTTTCAAAAGTGGTAAAACTCCCGAATCGGGTGGGATAAATATAGAACTAATAAAATCAGCTCCATCGGTATTTTTTGAACAGCTTTCGGAACTATTTAATGCGTGCCTCAGAGGTCGTGGGATACCAGAAGTCTTTAAAGCAGGTTTCATCTCCAATTTATTTAAAAACGGAGATACAGAAAAATGCTCCAATTACCGTGGTGTAACCGTCCTGAGTTCCCTTAGTAAAATATACGGTAAATTATTAAAAACAGATTGGAATATGAAATGGAAGAATAGAGTGGTTTACGAGCAGGTAGATCCTGCGTAGATAATATATTTACCATTCGACAATTTCGACATACGGATAAGATGCCGGCTCCTAACTAAGGGCCGGAAGTTTATGGAAAATTATATTTTTAATTATGAGCTTTATGAAATGCTAATTATTAAATGTCCACAAAACACAATCAAACGAACTGAAATTCCGTGATTTTATATAGCATATTAGTGCATATTTAGTGCATTTTGTGTTAATGCATCATATTTCCATTATATTTAAGTTATTACTCATATTTCATTGCTTTTTTTGTCCTTAATGTGGCATATTTCTCTTGGAACTTCAATTAATATGCATATTAGTTTTCTGAAACCGAAAAGAGTACTTCACAAATGTGAATGAGAATGCGGTTCATGTGAAATCGTGGGAATGTCTTTCGATCGTTGCAGCAATGTTTGTCTCAACTTCTTTTAGATGTTATCATGGTGCTGGTACCAGAAATGATTTGTCCAATTATGAATGATGTGATAACTTATCTTTGATAAAGAATTTGTGGCATTGGAATTGATACTTCGACGATGATACAGATGAAATCATTATAATTTACTATAAAATTATCTCTGGAATGTTAAGTAGAGACAAAAATCCAAATTTATTGTTAAAATTAAAAAATTGTACTTGTTAATAAACACATAAAATTGTTAATTGTTAGAGCATATTTCATTAGTTCTGGTGCATATTTTACAAATATTAGAGCATATTTCTCCGTTTGATACAGCATTAACTTCTGGGCCTCACTCATAACCTTAAAACATATCTAGTTTTTATAGGCAAGTGTGGCAAGTATAAGAAAGTGTATACGAAAGTGTCCCCAGTCTCAAAATTGTGGATAGCAATGGAAAATAAACATATAATAATAATAATATTAATAATAATAATGGCATATATATATATATATATATATATATATATATATATATATAAAAAAGAAAGTCGTGTTAGTTACACTATTTATAACTCAAGAACGGCTGTACCGATTTGGCTGAAAATTGGTGAGCAGGAAGCTTAGAGCCAGGAGACGGACATAGGATACTGTTTATCCCGTTCGACACCGTTCCTGTGTGAGAACGCACGTTTTTGCACGTACGCAGTGCAACAAGGGTAGTACAGTTTTTCACAGTGAGTGCGACGCGAGAAAAAGATGGGACCGGCTGTTAAGGCGGAACAGAGTTCGCCGGGTCAGCTAGTATATATATATAAACATTTTAAAAATGGAAATAAAAGTAAACGAATTAACATTACAAACTTTACATTAACAATAACGTTAAAACACTTTAAATAACATTAAAAACTTGGGGGTGCCAGATGCCAACGAACAGAAAGAGAGGTAGACCAAGACCTACATGGTACGATGATGTGCGACCGACAATGAAAGATTGCCACAGCAAAGATGATGATTGACAAGATAGAAGCTTGGGTGTTAGAGTCGCTGCATGGTGTAGTTCCACTTGCAGGAGATGAAAAACTATCTACATTGCACTTTGTTTGATAATATGAGGAGGAAATTGGTACCAAATACAAAAATATTCCAAGTTATTACCTACTGAAAAAGAAATAAAGATTCAGGAAAACATTTGGTACGCATCAAAACAAAATCAACGCGCAGGAGAAAACGAAATATTAGAGAGTTAAGTTGCTATTGGTTCAAGGTCTGTGGGACGTATTTGGTGGAGTGATAAATTAAGCCAGTTAACATTTCTGTCACATTTGGGCAGTGCAGCTCTCAAAAAATACAGCGCCACGGCCAGGGTTATGCAGTTTATAAATGCTTGTATTTGAAATACATACTTTAAATACATTTTGGATTTGAATAACTGTATTTTTGAGTTTCTGGACATGTATTTGAGAGATTATTTAAATACATAAAATAGGTGTATTTAAAAAGGAAATACTTAAAATACAGATGAAGATAGCGAGAATAGTTTCTTTCGGTTTGATTCTGCTAGTGAATGAACCTCACTGAAACAAAAGCCCCTTTCAGCTGTTGAATTTGAATTCTCGTCATTTTTAAATTATAAATCGATATCATTAAAAATGCAGGACAATTATCCGACAAAAAAAATGCGTTTATTCCTTATAACTAGAGTCCTTATAACAAGGCCCTTTTTACCTATATGATTTCTTTGAATGTATTTTTAGGCAACTTACCCCATTATCTATATTTACCGCAGAAATAGCTTTTGCAAGGATTTTATAAAGCCTATAAAGGCTCATTTTAGAGATAATTGCCTAATCAGGCGTTAAGAGCCTATAAGTTCCTACATTGCATTTTTCGAGCATTTAATATTTTTTGCTGACTATATTTTATTTTCTACAATTACTTTTTGAGAAACCACAAATAGCCAGGGCGTCCTCCGATCGAGAAGCTCTATGCCCTGTATATTTTTGCCAGTACGCGTCGAGCGGGGACACCGCTTAGAGACGTATGAGAATTTCACACCGTGCGGGTTAGCTATCTACTTCGCCGAAGCCAGTCAGGGCGCTCCAGAAGACAGGAAATTGCTCTCGTCTTCCCGGTCTTCGCAACGATTAATAAGCTGTCTGTTCCTTGCCAAGAACACAACTGACTTCAGAAATAGCGCTCCCGGCATCTTTCACTTTTAGAATGTAGAATTACACAAGATTGGCGGAGTTTCCTTCGATAATTTTGTAATTTCGAACTTTGGTGCAAGCTAGATCAGTAAATTTGCTGTTCCTGTTAAACATGCTAGCTACAATGCCAGAGAAGCGCATTGCTAAAAGAGTGGATTTATGGGGAAAATTCACGGTGGACTGGAAACGTATTTTTTTGCCAATGTTGTGAAAGGGTGGTAAACTATGTAAAAAATATTTCTTACAACATAAAAACACTGCAACTAATACTCATGCAAAAAATGCGAAAAAAAGTGAGAAAAACTATTCAACGCTTCTTCAACAAGCACAGTCAAAAGATAAAGACAAGAAAGAATTTCAACAATGACTTGAATTTGACATGTCACAAACATTCCATTTTCAAAACTTGAAAATCCAACATGGAACTAGTTTAACCAAAAAAATAATTCCACACGAATCAACTCTTAGAAAATATTATCTAACTCCGCTACATGTTTTGACAATCGGAGAAATTCGATTTCTTTTTAGGGAATTGTGTTCATCCTTTATGCAGTATGTATTACATATACATTTTAATATTATTCAACCATAATGCCCATATCCCTACCTATTTTTAACTTTTAAGTGCCTATTTGCCTACCTATTTTCGACCTTTTCAGTGCCTACATGTCCGAGCTCTACTTATAACACGTTCATCCACGCCAGTTGAACGACCGTTTTCCTTTGCGGGTTTAATACATTCACCAAATAGGGTTTTATTGTCTGATGATACGTTTAAAAAAATGGTCGCCTTAAAAGGAAACTCCGCTTATTTGAGTTATACTTATAAGTTCTTGTTCATAAATTTCTGACTGTCAATTAGTAATTTATTGTAATTGACAATAAATACATGGCAATAAAATGCAATGTGGCAATAAGGAAATGATAAAAATATTGTATTTACTGTATTTTGAGTATTTGAAGTACTTTAAATACGTAGGTATTTAGCTATTCAAAACCTAATGTATTTTGAGTATGTATTCAAATACTTATTTACGAAGTATTTTGGCAAAATATTTAAATACTAAATTTAAAATATTTTGCCCAAGCCCGGCCACGGCGCATGCTCAAAAAAGTAGTACCAGGGAATTCTCACGAGAATTATTTTACGTGAGCCTCAAATAATAATGAATGTTTTCATAGGTCATGAAAACTTAAATTACTAGGTTTGAAGTCATTATATTAACTGAGTTAGTCCAGCAATTATGTTAGACAAATAAGATGCAAATAACAAGATATTGAATTGTCTTCACCACAGAGACTAACGCTCATACGGGCCAGCAACATGGCATATGTTGCTGTGCATCACCTCGATTTTATATGTTTTTATAAAATCTTTGATAAAAATAATTGATATCATGAAACAATCTTTTATAATATATTGTTTTAATTCTAGTTTTTTATGAACATGTTACATTTTCATCTACGTGGGACTTCAATCACACGCCGGTCGTTTCATTTATCCAACTTCGCACCAGTGCAAGGTTTGTGTAAACGCCAGGGCAGTTGGGTTTAGCACAGCCAGTGCCCCAAGAGATGATTCCAATCTGTGTTTTCGAAACCATAATACCGCCGCCAGAATCGCCCTAGAGATCAAAATTGCGATGAGAAATTTCAATATTCATTAGAAACGACTGGAATAAAGCTAAGAAAATTCAGTTTAGTGATTGCAATCATAAATGAACACTTACTTAATTAAGGTCATTAACGAAAATAGGAGTAGGGGAGTGAAACGCGATGCCGTTCAGGCAACGAAAATATTCCAAGAGTCTTTAGGGTCTTACATATATATATATATATATATATATATATATATATATATATATATATATATATATATATATATATATATATATATATATACACATCCAGCATTGTTACATTAGTAAAGATGCGTGAGCCGTATCAGTACATTTTAACTGGAACAAGATCATGGAATCTTTTCCTTTGGGTATGCTGTATATACCCATACACAAGTAGAAAGTCCCAAGTTTTCGACCTAGACCCAGTGCTAACTCCATCAGGCCCGAAAACCGGTATTTTTCTAACATTTTTAGTTTTCGTTTAAAAAAACGCTGTTTTTTTCATTTTTCAAAATTTGTGCAGAAATAGTACACGTTTGTGATATTCTAAGTATATGCGGGTTGCGTGTGATTTTGTTTGTGTCACCCCTATCCTACCCATCCTTCTAGAGATGTCTTACTCCTAGAGTGTTCTTTTCCCCATTACAATTCTCTAGTAATAGTGCATAGCAAATTGTGTTGAAATGAACCTGTTCCCGTGTTGAAGACTTAAGCTAGAATACGATCACACACACAGATACAACCATCAATTCTTACTTTCTCGTCCTTACAAATGTAAGAAGAGGTCGTATTATAACCGTGCGCCGAAAAACGGCGAAATTTCTCTTTTTGTCGGACTCTGGTAAAGAAGAAGCGGATAAATACTGTTACTATATATAGGCAGTTACTTCCCCTAACATGTGATGTAGCCAGAATCCATGTTTGGTGGGTCTTTGATTCCGAAAAATTCGATTGTCGGCAAAACATCTGTAGCTGTGCTAAACTGCACTCAACGCTAACGCCTAAACCGTTCAGCCGATTTTCTCCAAAATTGATATTCCTCGATCGATGTGAACGCACTCGAGGCTTTGGGAGATTCAAACTGATATTTTGATTTTTCAGGGTACTTTACTTGAAGCCTCAAATATATTTTCTAATCTCAAAAATGGCTCCAAATTTTTTATTATACTTTGTCCTCGGATAGTGTATAAAAAGTCACTTAAGAGAATGGCGTAGGTCTCATGTTCGTTGACGTCCCTGCTTTTCGAAAATTGTAAAAGTGTGATTTATTTGCGCGATTTATTTGGTCTGCTTCTGCTGCTTCTGCTGCTGCTGCTGCTGCTGCTGCTGCTGCTGCTGCTGCTGCTGCTGCTGCTGCTGCTGCTGCTGCTGCTGCTGCTGCTGCTGCTGCTGCT